>OY776280.1:9659127-9844127 GCA_963675445.1 Linnaemya vulpina | reverse complement strand
TATATATATATATATATATATATGTACACATGTAGATACATATGTATATATTTTTGTAATTGTTTAATATGTATTATAAGTTCTTATGCCTGTATACGCTGGAATTAAAAAATATGAGCTCTTATCATTTATTTCTTTTTCTCTTACATGCACATCGCTCTTCTTATGATAACATTTAACAGTATGTTTACGAACTTTTATGCGAATATAATACTGGTATTTCCGTCGGTGCTTTTAACATTAAAGCGTACACTTTGGCAATAAAGTTGCCATAATATTCTAAATCGCAAAGTGTATTCTTATATAATAGTTGGCACTAATTTATACTCAAAAGGTGCGAATACAGGGGACATGGTATGATTCGTTCCTCCAGAAATCTACTAATCTATTGTGAGAAGAAAACATGGTCATCCTTATATTCCGATAGAACAAAGAAAATCATGACATCTGGCAGCGCAGATTGCAATTCATCTCTGATAAAAAGAACATACGAAGGTGTTAAAATAACAGTTGGCAGGTCAATGAGGTTTTCATTATGTTCTCTTTTTATTATGTTTTACATTCACATATTATATGATTGATTAGCACGATTTTGAGCAAGAAATAAAATAATGTTAATTATAACATTTATAAAAAAGATACGTAGCATCACATAACTCTACACATGCATACATAAGTACATACTGACATGCTTATATTTATAACAGCTCTGGAAAATTCTTAAATAATGTATGTAAGTATGTAGGTATTTAAAATGTAGATTTCCATTATTAGATAGATTAAATATTCACAGGGATGGAAATAGTATGCATGTTTCAAAAGTACATACAATATGCAATAAAATATTTTAATTATTATAGGAATCAGATGTGTGCTTAACTACATACATACATACTTACATGTATGTATGTATGAGCTAACGTGTATGTACGTAATTGCGTGCATTCATGGATAGTAAAATGCACAATTATTATACTTTTTCTAAGTATGGAAATACGTAAGAATGTGCATACGTATTTAGTCTGGATTTGACATTTTGCAAAGAAGACATGGACATGGCGTGATCCTTTTCAACTGTAGAAATACCTACATATGTACATACATACATATGTACATAGTTTAATACTGCAAGGAACTCTCCCGATTACTGCCTCGTCTCGCAGGTATATTTTCCATATTAATGTAATTGCTTTACAAATTTAACTCACAATATTCATACATATATTTTTTCGGGTTAATTCCCTAGTGTTATATAGCGACAATACCGCAAGTAATGCAGTCGTTTTTGTTTATTCTTGCGTTTATTAAGTTCCTTTTAATGTATGATAGGTACCTATTTCTTTTAACTTAATTCGATTATTTCTCACTATAATTTTTTATGGGCTTATTCTTTTATATGTATGTTGAAATAAATTCTATAATAATTTTGTATAATTATATATTCACATTTCTCGAATAATACAGGGATGTTTTCAACTCGATATACATATGTAGATTAAAGAGATTAATTTGGATTAATAATAACGAAATAGCACACATAATTTCAAGAGATTGCAAGAACATGAAACAATATTTTTGCATATACACGCATATACACACTTTTCGATAAAATTTCCATAACCAGTAAGCAAAGATCACCCCTAATACCAATACCTGACTGGTTCGTGAAATTCTAAAAATAGGTCACCACTTACAGAATAAGTGCAACAATGCCAACGAATATATATATATAAATATATATATATATATATATATATATATATATATATATGTATGTATGTATATGAAGCAACGTAAGTGCATGGAGATGTATGTACATGCCCACATCCTGATTCATACATATAAACGTCAATATACATACATATAACATATATATATATATATATATATATATATATATATAATTCATTTATAATATATATATATATATATATATATATATATATATATATATATATGTATATAATACATATATAATATATATATATACATATATATATATATATATATATATATTATATATAATATATATATATATACATATATATATATATATATATATATATATATATATATATTATATATAATATATATATATATATATATATATATATATATATATATATATAATATATATATAAATATATGTATATATATATATATATATATATATATATATATATATATGTATGTATTTATAGGTATGTAAACATGTATAAAACCTATTTAAAAGTAATTCCCTAAATGAGAATTAATTAACGTAAAATAATTAAGAGTAAGTAGGTACATACATACATATTAACTGTGGAAGATAAAATTAGAAACAAAATTGAAAAAGAAACGAGAAAACACGACCACACAACTAGTGCTAAAAAAAAAAAAGCAAAACAGGTACATACATACATAAACTGTGCATAAAGAAATCCCGATGAAATCTAATAAATTGTTCATCTTTACATAAATTTATATGTACCATAATTCTGTATATATACCGCATACACATTTATGTATGCATATATGTACATATGTATATAATAACATCAACAAACGAAACAAATAAAAGCAACAATGAAAACAATTAAATAATAAAAAGAAAAATTACTCACTAACTAATCGAGAGATTAATTGAATCTAAACGACAACGCAAAACCATTGATGTCAATTTAGTGATTTGGCGTAATACAACATCATTTGATTCATGTTTGGCATTGTGATGTAAGTTAGCAAAGCATTTTTCCTATAAAATATAGCAAAATTTTTTAATGGATGGCTGTTCATAAAACCATTCCAATTAGTTTATATATCATTTTCCATGGAGGTTTATTTCATTACTTTGTTTTTGAACGCTATTAACGTTCAAACACATTCTCGGTTTTGAACTTTCATTGACATTAACACAAAGCAAATCAGAATAATGTGTGCAATTGGGAAAGTTTTAGTAGAAACGTATCGCGTTGGTGGGGATCAGCTGGCAAAACACAATAGCATAAACAAATCTCTTTGCTGTTTTATTAAAAGCGTATCGTTGTACTGTAGAGAGTCTACAGAAAATATTTTCTTACGTTGTTTATGTAAAAGGTGCATAATGAAACTCGACGTCCTCGACGTAATGGCTTATCATCGACACTAATTAGTTTATATAAACAGAAAAACCAAATTTTTTATATAATATATATTGACCGTATGATACTTGTCTGATTAACGAACAAAATGTGTGGCGAATAGAAGCAATATCTTTATTACAACGATTTATAGAATACGATTCTACACATGTAATTTGTGTAACGGTTTTAGTCATATTTGGTAAGAATATATGTTTTTCTTGAGCACAGAAACATGTGCTTCAGCAATTAGAACTTATTATATGTATGTACGTGCATTCATCTAAACAATTTTTAAATACCAAAATTGTATATGCAATTATATCTTTGAGCTTTTTATATTCTGCCACTTTCGAAAATGTGTTATAAGAAGTGACGAAAATTTGAAAAATTTAGCTGCCGAAGGGTTTGAAGTAGTGAGTTGAATTTTGTTCCGAGAAGGAACAGAAAAGATTAGCAGTCAATAGCTACTTAGCTAATATACAAAACCAAACATATACGGAATACATAAGTTACAATATATTTCGCCCACCGTATGCATTAAATAAATCAAGTGTCGTTTAGTATATGAGATTCATACATATTTCTGCACAAAAATTTTATTTTTATTCAGTCTTTATTATCGCATTTTACCTTGAAATAGTCGGCATCACTAAATAAATTACTATCTGGCAAATACGTTTACAATTTGAGAGTAACATCACACTCTTTTGCAAGTGAGAGTATTTGTTTCTAAAATCCAACAGACAAAATTAAAAAGAATTAAAATGCAAGTGGCAAACTTATTTATATTTAAGAAGAGCATAAGAGAACGAATGCACATCACACAATGCCATAGAAAAACAAACAACAATCCACATAATATGTACGTACATGTGTAGATGTGAGCACACAGTCACACGCAACTAAAATATTTATTCATACAACACACGACACAAAATATTTGCAAACACGAAGATGAAAAAATAAATAACTAAAACTACAAAAACCAGTCCAACTAGTTTAAAAGGGGAATGGACTCCAAGTGCTGATAAGAGATGTACATACACATTAACCGAACCAATAACAACAACAAGGTAGTAAAAACTGAGAGCAACACCAAACGAAATACAATAATTTTACGTATCTACATTTATTCAAACGACAACAAAAATTGCAATGCAAAAATATATACGAATGACTACCAACAACAGACGATGTTGATTTTAATATACTTATTTTGTTGGGGGCCAACAAATAATTATAAACAGGCGGCTGCCCCATCAAACAAGTATTATATACGACAAGAATTTTTTCAAGTTGTTAATATTGATGTTGAGCATACATGTTTGATACTGAAGCACAAACTTGAACGATAATTTGCTTGGTGTTATTTCTTAACGACGGTTTTTAGTTACATTATCTTGCATGTATACAATTGAAAAATTTTGTAAAATATTTTATAAAAAATAAGACGAAATAAACTTCGCCGTCGACATCGGATCACATAACTTGGATTCACATTTTTAGCCAATTGAAAACTAAGCCTTTTATTATGTCGGAACTTTATTAATTCACATTTCTTTACATTAAGACATGTGTTTTGTTGTCCACCTAATATTTTCTTCACATCACAATGATTCCATGAATTTTTTTCTATTGTACTGTATGGAACAAACCATAAGTGTGATGTTGGTTTAAAAAGTTGCATTATGTTCGTTTCACAGTTCCAACTTTAAGTTTGAAGAGACCCCAACGAGAACGAGTGAAATATATATGTCTGAATTGTTGGATACAATTTTTATTAATAATATTGGGGTTTTATTTATAAACTTGCCGTTTAGTTGGCTGTCGAGCAGACATACAGCCAGACGGGGGCTTCATATGTACGTATGTTTGGTATGCATATTTCTTTGATTCGTGTGTAAAAACGTTTTAGTTTAACAGTTCACGCCGATGAGTCAAGGTCGAGAGACTGTCACGTAACGTCATGCGAATTATTTTATATCTTATCTTGTTGTGTTTTCACAAACACACAAAGATAATCTTTTTCATTTTTAATGAGAAAAAATTTTAACAAATATATTTTTGAGTGAATTTATAGAGTGTTTACACACGCCACATTTTCGTACAAATTTCATTAAACGGGAAAATTTTCAAATTTATCTACTTATCAAGGGAATGGAATATTTTTAGTACAATAAAAATTCGTTCGGTGTTTTGTTTTTCTTCTTTTTCTTTTTTGTTTCGTTTTGATAACATGGCAGCGCTGGGTTTTAATGTTTGTATAAATTGTGTTGTTATTAAAAATCCACAGAATTAAAACCACAAATGTGTAAAAAGTTATATTTTATTAAAAATATTTCCAGCAGTTGCAAAAGCTATTTAAATAATTATTTTGTTTTTTCGGTATAGTTGGCTAAAGGGAGTTTTTCGATAAAAGAATTAAATTTTTTATGTAATATTTTTTTTTTCTTAATTTAAAATGTTAATTCATTTAATACATCCATATTTACATATGAATGTATTAATGTATATAAAAATTAGTATCTAAAAATTTTCCAACGAAAATAACAAATGAAATAAATATACTAAATATACAATGTTCATATGAATGTGAAAAAAGTTATGTGTCACTTTACCTCGTATTTTAATTCAAATTCTTTATTATAAAGTCTTTGCGTTCTCTTTCTCTACTTTGCCTTTTACGACAGTCTGATATTTAAATTGGTTCCAAATATTTAGGAAAGTTACAAAATATGTAAATAAATAGCCACATACACATTTATGTATGTATGTATGCATATACACGTTTATGAAAAATATATATGCATACATATGTATGCACATACATATCTAAAATTGTTAATCAATTAAACTAAGTTGTGGAGATTTTTTTATTCTATTGGATGGTTTTCTTTCATTATATTAATACATACTTTCAATACTACTATTGTGTCCTGCTCTGTTTACTTTCTGATTCGCAATTCGCTAATTCAGGTATAAGCAGAAAATCGTAACGTTTCTTGTATACAGCGAATCGTTTACTCGTTTTTCTTACAAAACTTTAGGTGCAATCGTCTTGGTACTAAACATCGAAAAATTTAAAAGATTAAAGGAAAAAAAAGTAATTATGGTCAACATACATACATACATACGTAGGTATTTACCGAGTATGTTGTTTGTATCATTTTGAAATTGTTAATAGACAAATTTTATTGGACAATTTACGTGAAGAAGGTATACGAAATTCGAAACTACAGTTGAAAATATCAGATTCGTATCTGCAAGACTTTTTTCTTTGGTCTTTTACGAATAGCAAACGATTAATTATTAAGCTGAGATTGATATTTAGTTGCTATATTTTGCACACTGGCAGCCGCTTAAATAAATATTTCTTGGTTGCCATCATTTGGTCCATGCAAAAGTTCTTTTCTACAAAAACGTTAGATATGTAGTTCCACCATATGGATACATAAACCTTATTATACCTGGATACATACATACATATATAATGTCTTTCAATGTAAGCAAATGTAGATATGCACGTGGAATATGTACACATTTCAAACTGTAGATTTATGAAAAATGTACGTAGTATACCAACCAATCCATGCATGGATACCTACACTTAATTGTTTTTAATTTACTTTTTAAGTATACACACACACACACACACACACACACACAAACAGAAACACAAAAAATAAGAAAAGCAAAATTATGATTAATTATACATTCATACTGCTGGAATTGGTGAATTTGTTATGCCACCATTTTCATTGTTGTAGATAATTTAGTGAGTCTTCGTGAATAAGTATTTTATTTATAAGTTTTTTTTGCCAGTTGCTCCAATTTTTCTTTTTTCGTATTTTATCTAAAACAAAAACATTGATAACGAGTTGCATTGATGTTACATTTATAAAGAGAACAGAGAGAGAGAGAGAGAGATCTGAAGAAACAATAGCATGTTTGACGTTCTCTTCACAACATTTATCATATAAATTGAGTTGAAAAAAGCACGTGCTACCAATTTATACAACACTGCGAAGTGTAAAGATAGACCAAAAATAACACACCACACAGAATTTCGACCTATAATTAATTCATCTAAAAAGCACTCAAACCACTCTGTCACATATGTACACATCCATGGATAATTATTTTGTTTTTAATCAGTTTCTATTGCCTTAAGAAGGGTGCATAAGTTTTTAAAATACTTAATAACACTTACTCTTTGATTCATATACAATAATGATAATGGCTGGTGTAGATGTTGTTGCTGATGCTGCTGCGCTTGCAGATGTAGCTGTTGTTGTTGCTGCTGTAAAGCACTTTGTTTTCTATTACGTTTCGTGTTTGAATTATATGATGCATTGGTTGCTATTGTATCGGTGGTTGACCGTTTCCGAGATCTTTTCTGTGGTGCTGCAGTTCCCGCAACATTAGGCGTTTTTTTGACTGGCAAAGATGCTGTCGAGGCTTGTATAACCACCATAGAATTTGTTGTTAATTTAGGATAATTTCTATGTTTGGATGATTCGGTTATGGTTGAGGTCTCTATTAACGACATTGGTAATGTGAGAGACATATGGAAATTATTTTGTTGCAATCTAGAGAGTATTGAGACTACTCTCTTTTGAACTTTTCTACTTGTGTATTACTTGACGTTAGACTGTAACGGCTGAGAGTAATACTTGCACTCTTTCAATGTTAGCAGCTTCTGTTAATTAATACGAGAGCGAATTTACTTCGGCTCTCTTTATTTTATATAAACGAGTCTTTCTATTTCTTTTAAAAATGCATATTTTTAGTGTATGTGAATGCACAAGGAAACGAACAGCTGTTTTTAACCGGCTTTATTGACAGCTGCTGTTGTTGCAGCAACTACTACTGTAAATTTCGCTGTTGTATACATTTGTGTAAATGTTTTTCGTTATTTCATTGTTGCTTTTTGTTTTAAACACACTAAAATAATTTTGATGTGTGCAATGATATGATTATATACAGATGCTTATATTTATATAATTTTTGTTTGTTTTTCAATTATACCAGAAACAGATGTATATACACAAAATTTATACATACATTCATATAAGTAGGTATGTATGGATGTGTATGTATATAACACAGAAATGATTTATATTTATGATGACGTTATTCGAATTTTCGTTCATTATTTTAGTTGATTTCTTTATAACTACATTTTTATTTTCAACTAGTTAGTAGTTCTCTTATTTTTAGTTTTCCGTTTTCATACTATATATTTTTTTCGTTTTTCCTATTTATAATGTTTTATGTACCTATTAGTTTAGGTTAACATACATACTGAACTTTACAATACTTTTAATATGTTTGAACAAATTTTCTTTGTTTCTTTTGAACACTTTTTCTTTTCTCTATAATATTTTATACATTTCTTTGTTATTTTATCACTGCATAATATTATATTGTCAAGTATGATATGGCTTTGTAAGAAGAGCAAGCAATAAACAACAAATAAGACCGAAATGAAATATTTAAAACACGTCACGTTTGTAAGTCGGAACATTCAGCACTGCTGTTGTGTGGTTGTAGTTGCTGTTAAACCAGGGCCTTAGACACGGTATCCATCAACAAACAATCCAACAAAAAACGACGAATTCAAACCAATTGCCATCCAACCAACAACATCATTTACGACTACTTGATAAAAATATATATAAAGGAGAGCTCAGTCAGCACTTAATATTTCTTGCTACTTTTAAGGTAGTATAGTTAAATCTACATGGACACCAAAATATACTACACTTAAATAATTGATGTTGTTGTTGCTGTGGCTGCTGCCTTTTGCGCCTTCGTTGTGTTTTTGTTTGTTTGCTGTCGAATGTCGTGGTCGAAAGCAATTCAATGTACAAAGTTATACACACACACACAAACATATATATATATATATATATATATATATATATATATATATATATATATACACTTCCATCTGCACACAAACTCTCATTCAATCAAACAACACATATTTTACTTCCATACACAGCTCGAAAGCAACAATACGTAAGTATATACATATTTACATACGTGCATACATAAATAAGTATTTACAGCTTACATACGTATGAATGGATGTATGGACTATGAAAATGTATAACGAAATTGTAAGTGTGTATGTAGTTCTTATGCCTTTGTTGTTGTGATTATTGCCCACAATAATATAGTGGGTTCTCGGGTTTAAGTAGACATTTTTATTTAGGATATTTGCTGTCGTTGATTAACTTTTAACGAACTACATTATACAGAATTATACACCGTTGTTCAGAAGGCGAAGAAGGGAGATCATGTACATATATATACCCGACACGGAAAATATATGAATACATACATGGTATGTGTGCATGTACATAAAATACTGTTTTATTTATAATTATTTTTTTTTTACCAACACATCACAATTACTTATTCACTCACACTCCCTCTAATCAATAACACTTTATATTATTTAACAGAATATACTTTGGGAAAACGTTGTTATACATACAAATATCACTATATTCATATGGATATACATATGTATGCATGTATGTATGTACTATTTTTATTTAATTTCTTCGGATATTTTTTAATCCTCCTGTTTTATTTTCTTGTTGTAAAAAATAAACTTCAAATATTTTTACTAAACACTCTCTCACTCTCTATACACAATCAATGTTTATAATCAACTAAATTATTGTAAACGTGCAAACAATTCGACAACTAACCGACTAAACGACCGTCCGACCATATGATACGACTAGGCGACCGACTTAAACGAACTTTCTTGTAGTTGTATTTTAGCTTTTTTTTTTTACTTTAATAACTGATATATTTGCTGTGTTTGTTTGTTTCCGATTCGTTATGGTTTTACTACTAACAACAATACAACTGATATGAAAAATAAGAACACAAAATAATATTAAATACTCGTTGTTGTAGAGATGTCGTCGTAGGTCGTCGTCATCGCCATCATCATCTGCAACAAAGCCAACTACATATAGGAGCAACACCACTCTTTAATACGAGTGTGTGCCTATTGTACGATTTTTTTTTCGCTGGCTCTTCTTGTTTTGTTTTTTTTTTATTATTTTTGATTTTCTTTTTTGCAATATTTGTTGTTGTTATTTTTCTGATAAAAGGTTTATTTTGTCGCTGTGTTGTTTGAGTTTAATATGTATGCATGGATGTGGTGTGTATAAAAACGCAAAAAACAGTAGAAAAAAAAATAATAAGTAAAAACGAGTTGATTACTTTTTTCTTCCTTAACTCAACGAGTAGATAACGAGTTAAAATTTATGAAAAAAAAAATCTTTGGAAATTATTTCTATACCTACATTTGTACATATGTATTTACATACATTTATAAGTATGTGCCTACATACCCATAATAAAAAAATATTCAGTAAATGCAATTTTCTTTTCTTTCGCATTACGATGAAACCATTTTTAATGACGGCATGTACATACATATGTACATACATGCATATATACGTATGTACATACATATGTACATAAAAGGATATATACGTATATGTATATGTATATGGGTATGTATGTACATACATATGTATGTATGTGGCTACATACATATAGACATATATAGTATATAATCGGGGGATATTATCAAAATCGGACTTTAGAAATCTAAACTTATGTATGTTCATATATACATATGTTTGTATGTATATGTATGTACATATGTATATATGTACATACATACATATGTATATTATAGCCGAATTTTCTGATCCAGCTTAAAAATTATTGCCTTTGCCAATATTCCTATACAGATTTATTTATAAAGTTAAATATTTTCTTCAAATGAGGCACAAAAACATTTTCTAGACAAATGTGAGTTTTCAAATGCTGTCAAAAATTAGCACATTCCGCTTATGTATTTATGTATGTATGTACATATATATGTACTTGCTTGCACACAAAACCAAAATACATGCATACATACATAAGTGCATAGGAATTTTTATTTTGCGTCGGACGAAAATTTAATTAGTGTTTGCATAGATTTCTAGAGCTATAGGAGAACACTACAACGTTAATTGCAATTCAACTTTAAGTACAGGGCAATCCCGTAAACATTGACCAGCAAACTTTGCATGTTCCATTCTGAAGATACATACATACATCATAGGTACATAGGTATGCATGCACAGTGGTACAAACGTATAATTGGACATCATTTAATAAGAATTTGTATCTACTTATGTAGTAACTACAAGTTATCTACTATATATGTATGTATGTATGTATGTATGTATGTATGTATGTATGTATGTATGTACTTATGCACTACCCTACAAGCAATTCAGTTAACTTTTATCTAACTTTAAATGTATTTTTTTATTAACTAAGTAGGGCTGATGCCTAGATTACTTTTAATGAGGCGAACTGACTATTTTAACATTCCGATAGCCTAACTTAAAATTCGTTTTTTGTAAGTCAACTAAAAGCTGGTTAATTTGTAGCTAGATAGATATGAGCTAGCTAAAAATTTGGCTATTTGTAGCATTACTTTAGAGTTAGCTTATGGTTAGTTGTTAAAAAATTTACCATATTATTAATTATAAAAGCAAAAGATACAACATATTCATTTAGTGCAGAGAATATGGTCACAATGATTCCGGGAAATTAATAATTTCAAATTATGCATGACTGTGTAGTTAGTTTAAAGTGAGTTGTTAAAAAGGTTACAATAAATGCATTATTTTCGTAATCGACTATCGATTTGCTTGCAGGGTAGCTAATATCCATAAATACATACATACTAGAATATCTGCGTACAAACATACCACCGTATATTCTACATGGGAACGTTCGTATATACGTACATATGTATATAAATTCATACATGCAAACATGGGTATGTATCTGAGTGTGTAGCGATTCGAAACTATAGTATTTAAAGAGGAATGAAAACTAAACGGTATCATGCTCGCAGAACTACCGAAAAACTAAGCTACCAATGCCGTTGTAGCATATACATATCTTTTAGATGCAAACCAACGCAACAACAAACATAAAGAAAAGTAACTGTAAAACCTACAAAATATATGAACAGAATAAAGCAAAAACAGTAAATGTAAGATGGAAAATAATATATGCACATACCTATATATATATATATATATATATATATATATATATATATATATATATATATATGTATGTACATATGTATATACATACATACATACACACATACCCGACCCAATATACATATGTACATAGTATGTATGTATTTAACATCTACTTCAATCATTTCAATAAACTTTTTCATCGATTTGGACAAGTCTTTTCTTGATGAATTTGTATCATTGTGCATATGTAAGTATGTTTTTATGTACTTATGTATGTATGTATGTATGTATATACTAAATACATATTTACACATTTTGTTATAGGTACTTATAATAATATTATTAACACATATTAAATTTAATAATCAATATTTTGTTGATATGTCAAGTTTATTATTTATCGTAGGGCCTTGGGTATTTAATTAAATCCTGTTATTAACTAATTTTCAATGTTTCACAAAAATTCAATATCTATTAAGAACCTAGACTTTTTAACAGATGGTTGTTTATTTCTGACTATTCTCAAGCGCTGATACAAAATATACGAACGATACACATCCCACAGTTTGTCTCGTTTCACACGCGCTTTTACACTAGTCAATTGTTTGTTGTTGAATACACCCAAAATAGCATCCATCCGTTGCCGTTCAAAATTAAAAAAAAAAAAGAAAAAAAAAACGTTTGATTTCGGAAGCATTGTGGATACAACAGAACCGAAGGAATACCAACAACAATTATTATAGCAAACAAACTCGTAAACCAACTACAACAACGAAGTCATTGCAGTCAGGCAACAAAAGTAGCAAATACAACAACTACTTGCGACTCGACTCGCCTACCCTATGACACAACATTAATAAATTTTGTCTCATGTGTTTAGTTCATAGCAGGCGCGCAGAAAATTCAACTACAAGGAGAGAAAAGGTATCTTTTGGTTTTGCAGAACCAGGAAAATTTTAAATTTGTATTGCATTCATGGCTACCAAACACCACATCTGCTGAATAAATGGATTTAACAGTGTTACCGGAACAACATTTTACATTACACATCACTGATATAGACAATTGGAATTATTTTAGGGGTTTGGAAAACAAGAAGTGCATTTGTTTTTATACAATCTTGATGATGCGTAGTATATATTTGACAATCGGATTCGAAGAAAATCAAATAATTTAGATATTTTGTGCGAATATCAACAATTAACATTCGGCAGAATTTAGGAACAGTTGATGCAAGGCCATATCTGCTCTACGAGAGGTAACATCGAAATGAGTAAATGTATGGAAAGTATGTACAACGTGGCTAAACCATGTCTTTTGCCGACATTCAGAATATATGCTCAATTCGATAAGACATCGACGACCTGGCAACATTTTACTGGTACAGAACAAAAACCTCTCAGAGAGTACAAAATACTTATTAAGGAATAATAATAATAAGGAAAATATGACAGCATTATCAAACAAACATATATAATTGAGAATTAGGTGATTTCAGATATACATACATATATGTATGCGTAAACAGCGCGAAAAACGCACTGTGAATCGCTACCGCTACCGTCTGATGAAATTTTTTTTTTCGCTGAACATAAAATAGTTCCACTTGATTGAAATCTAGTTTCAATTAAAAGGCGAGTTCGGTGAATAGCTTAATTCAAGTTTGGAGTAAGTCAACTGGTCGCCCCGAAATGTGGAAAAATTTGGTTTTGAGTATTAACCATTTGAGGTCTAGCCACCGTCAACATTTGCATAAAATCTTCTTTGAACATTCAATTATATAGATCTTTCCATCAACCCATATGAAGATTCTGTACATCTGCCTAAAATTTGTTTTTTTTTATAATAGATAACATCCCAAAACTCTCAAAAAATCACCCATTATTTCTAACAAATTCTTTTGTTTCTCGAAACTAAAAATGCATCACTTACATACATATATACATATACATATGTATACTCATGCTTGTATGCGGCATGCATCAAATGAGAATTATTAAGAAGCTTTAAATCAGACATACTTACGTATCTTCCGCTGTACCTGCATGTCTCAAAGTGAATTAAATTTCCTTCTGCAAATGGGAGAGAATAAAGTGGGTATTCGGCTGATTGGAAAAATATGTTTACTGGGTATGACTATATTTTTTAATTTCCTCCTGCTTCCTTCTTGGCTACAATTTTTCATTAAGTGCACGATGCTCATGCACACATACAATATACATGCATACTTACCTATACATATATATACATACATATATATATATATATATATATATATATATATATATATGTATATATACGTACCTCTATATGTATAGTATGTATGGGAGTGTGTGTGTGTTTCTACATTTTCTTTATCGTTGTTTTTGCTCAATTCTATTTTCATTTATAATTTCCATTTTGCAACAAAGACTACAAAACTTCATTATCTTCAATACAGTTCGTTCGGAATTTAGCAGTTTTTGTGTTGTTGTTGTTGTTGTTGTTGTTTTGAGTAGTGATATGACCATTACAAACTGATTTTGCTAAGCTCTTAAATGGTTTTCAGATAGAGAAAATATGACAAAACTAGTTTTTTTTATAACTACAACATAATAGAACTTTTTTGTGGTTAATGGTTGCTGCTATTATGTTTTGTATTAACAAAATTACAGTTAAATGTTTACAGTGCCTGTCTAAGGCAATACACATCATACACACAACATATAAAGAAACAGTTAAGCATTGACACTAGTAACAACGAACACACGGCTAATGATATTAAAATATGTATAACAACCAATGACTTAATTATATACTTATGTATATATGTATGTATGAGAAGAATATGTATGCATACGGAAGAGTAAATAAAATCACATCATCAAGCCAATGGTCGGTATCTTGGTGAGATAAAGTGGGAGCTCCGCATTGGTTCCACAGTAGGTTAGATTTCATTGCCATTTTGTTTCTTTATTGGATCGTTTGTCTTGACTGCATAAAAATATTAATTTATCACTTGCACTTATTAAGTACACCTGCACTGTATTTTTATCCGTTTGTGCCTCGCGTAAGAGATGGCAACGTAGGTAACTGTGGATAATTCCTCAGAAGAACCGAGGATTACCGCTATAAGCTTACGGTGTTAAAGTTAGCTAGTGCGAGTGCAATGGAAAACTCTCGAAAGATACTAAACGACAGGTGGTCTGGCTACACTTAAAAAATTATTGCCAACGGGGGTCTTGACGGTCACTAACTCAGAGTTGATTTGCAACTTATATATAAACTTATTTCGAGAACCTTGTGCAACGATAGAAATATTTAGAGTTGTAAGTATTTTTATAAAAATTTTAAATATTTTCAATTCTTTTTCTTTGATAGGAAAAACAATCACTCTTTACAGCAAAGAATAGAACTGTTAAATTTTATTTCGACAAAAATTTTATTGTAAAATTTATGAAGCGCAGAAATTTTATGTTGTTTGAAATAAATAAATTGAAAAAATAAAATTTAATTCACAAAATGTTCGGATTCGGCCGAACTTTGCTAAATCTTGCGAAGTCGGGTTCGCTCTACAGAAATTTGTTCGGCAGGACACTAAGTACTCCATAGGGAAGTTTTTGGAATAATCTGTTGTAATGAAAACAGGGGTTATATGGTTCAGTCTTGTGGCCTCCGAAAACGACCAGTTTCTTTTCATATATGTGCATACATATTTGGAAAAACTCAACTTCTTTGTGGATTATTTTTTAAACGCATGTTTGGTTTTGTCTCGTCAGCTGTGATTCGTCAAATTATGCTGCAACATGGAATTAGTAGCTAATTAAAAAATCAAGCATACTTACGTAGATGCATATACAAACCTGCATACATGCACACACATATATGTACATATATGTATATGTAAGTACTTTTGTATGCAACTATCTTTGGACAACAAATTTTTTAGCACTAATATTTGGATTTTTTCCAAAGTTTTCGATAAATTTTCCACTGATTAAGTTGTGGTATACATATTCGTATTTATTGGATTTCTGTATTTGTTACTTGTGTTTCTTTTCTAAGTATGTATATAGATACAGATGTGTGTACATATGTACATACATATTCAACGCACATATACAATATTGTACATGTACTATATAGTATGTATTATTAATTTAACAAAAGCAACGTTATTTTTTGCCATATTATTATTGTTATTTTTATATTATTTTAAATTAAAGTGCAGTAAACAAATGAAATAAATAATTGTTGTGGTCGATTCGTCGTCTGTTTTACACACCATTCGTTTTTATATAAAGAAAAATTCATTTATATGAAATGTACTATTCATACATACAATGTATGTATGTACATGCACACGTACATATGTACATACATACATACGTACAAACATGCATATATACAATGGAAGTGGACATACAAATATTTATTTACTATGTACCTCTATATGGTATACACATACATATGCAAAAAACAACTGTATGTATATATAATTGAGTAAATAATTCGAATATTGGATAGATTGAATTGGATGAATGACGGACGGACGGACGGTGTTGTATTGTGGCGTTTAATGGCTTTTTTGCAATTTTTATATGTATGTACATGGTAAGTATGTATGTGTGTGTGTACACACACACACTTGCATGTGTATATGCATATTACAAAGCTGATGAAATTCGTGTTATTTTGTTATTTAGTTTTAGATTAGCTGTATTTTTTACTTAAAGTACGAATGGTTTTAAGTATCTAAGCAGTAACGAAAATAAGTACAATTACTGGGTATGGTTTATAATGGCGAAACCAAATATGCATACATACATACATTCATTCAACTAATAGTAGGTACGTACGTCTTATACAATAAGGCAGTTGTCGAGTTGCGGCTTTTTAATTTGAACTATTATTAGGTTTTTGTGTACTTCAATAATCTAACGGAACGGAACAGAACAGACAAGTTGGAGAAAGTATTTTTTCAAACACTGACTTGACTATATTTTTTTAGTGAATAAAACTATATATATATATATATATATATATATATATATAAATATATATATTTTTTTAATACCAGTATAATACCATTTTTATATAACCAGTCACCTGGCGTAGGGATGCCACCTCTTCTCATACTTATACAAAAGCTTATTGTTGTGAAACCCTCAAAACCCTTGGAAAGTGGCTACAAAAGTTGTTATTAAAAATTGCGAAGCTCTAATTGAACTTAAACGAGTTGTTAACTTTTTCTTAACAACTTTTAATAATATATCAAATGATTTTATTAACATTTTAAGGATTTGGTTTAACTAGAGACAAAATGAAGATTTTTAAAATTATACTTCAGCTCGGTAATATTTTCTAAAAGTAACATTATCTTTTAATATATAATAAAATTAAAATTTTGACATCAAGTTTCAGTTCAATCAAGTTTAGTCAAGTTATCGCAGAGATATTGCACGAAACGAGAAATAACCTGGGCGAAAACGTTATAAGAGTCTACGGCTGCAACCAATTTAAGAGGCGGCCATTTAAAGGGCATTTTATTTCGTAAATAAATGCAATATAATGAAATAAAACTTGTATTTAATTTACTGAAACCCTGCAATTTGTTGCTAACAGAATAACAAAATAACTAAATATTTATATCAGGGTCAAGTTAATGGTTGGTTCTATGTCTTGTTGTAAAAGCCACATTTTAGTTGTTATTTCCTGGGATTTATTTTGCGGTTAACAAATAAAAGTTATTTTCTGAGTTTTATTTATTCCACAGAAAATAAAAGTTGTTCTTGATTTTTATTTGTTTCTCAGAAAATAAAAGTTATTTTTCTTCTTTAATTTTTCGTTTAGAATATACTTATAAGTTAATTTTGGAATTTTATTTCTTCGGCAGGATATAGAAGTTTATTTTAAGATATTTAATTACTTTATTATTTTTATTTATTCCTTACAAGAGTTCTTTTCTGATTTTTGTCTATTTCTCAGAAAGTAAAAGTTATTTTTCTTCTGTTATTTTTCGCTTAGAAAATATAAGTTATTTTTGGATATTGATTTATTCCTCAAGATATAGAAGTTATTTAAAGAGATCTATTTGTTGTTCAGTTAAAGAAGTTATTTCAGAGTTATTTTTATTTATTCCTTAGAAAATACAAGTTATTTTCCCACTTTTATTTTTCATTTGGAAACTAAATTTCCAGACATATATAGGGTGTTTTTTATAGAGTGATACAACTTTGAGTTGGCATGACTGCTTTATTTGACCACCCATTGAACAGCTGATAGTTGCTTTTTGTTTAGTTTGCTTTGACATTTCGTTATGGATCGACTTACACCGGAGCAACACGTGCAAATTGTGGACATTTTTAATCAAAATAATGGTTCTGTTCGTCAAACTTATCGTGCACTTCGTCCATTGAAAATTTTGTTTTCCGATTAAGCCCATTTTTGGCTGAATGGGTACGTAAATAAACAGAATTGTCGCATTTGGAGTGAGGAGAAACCACACTGTTTGGTGCGCTTTAGGGGCTGGCGGAGTCATTGGCCCACATGTCTTCAAAAACGATGATGGTCAGAAGGTAACTGTTTGTGAAAATCGGTGTTCCAGATTGCGGCCTGTACGCGCCAGCGGTGGCGGCCACATGGCCGAAATCATATTTATACATTAATGTCATAAAATTTTCTATCCAATAAAGACCGTTTCATTGATATCAAAAATATTTTACTATGCTTTATTATGATTTAAACTTGTATCACTCTATAAAATACACGCTATACATATAAAAATCAAAATATGTAACTTTTATTATCAGATTGGAGCATAAAAGTTAAGAATAACTTTTATTTCCGGAGAAATAAATAAAAATTGCAAAATAATTTTTAAAATTTGATTTAAAAAAAACTCAAACAATCACAAATTAATCTCTTTTATTTTTATTGGCGGTACTTGGTTTTTGAACATATTTTTTAATTGATTTCAAATAATTAATTCACCGAATATTTTTACTAATCAGTTAACCGATTAAGCCTCAATTAACCAATTGAAACAAAAGCTTATTTAATTAATCCATTTACTGTGCAATAACAATTTATAATGGATGGACCGTTCTTAGCCCCTTAGAAGGGCCATGGCAACTACAAGTTGTTGCTCCGAAATTGCTATATTTATTTAATTATTTTTTCCTGAAAGCTATTCGACCTCCCTTAAAATTCCTAAGATCCACTTTAAGAATTTTATAAAATAGGTAACAGTAGGCTAGAGAGAGATCCGTCTATATTTTGGAAAGAACTAAACTAGAGAAAATAATTTATAAAAATAATATTTATATAAAAAATTTAACAAGTGGGTATCTGCATATAAAAAAAAAATAAAAAACAAATGACTGAAATAAGCGCTGCACAGAAATAGTAGAGGAAAAGTAAAATAAAGTAGAGGTATAACAAAAATGATTTCATTAAAATACAATTTTTGTTGCCTTGTAGTACGTACAGACATCCATCCATACATACTCTCGCAGTAAGTGAGATACATATTTAGGCATACCTAACGATGGACGGACGAATGGCGATACGAACAAGTCGTATGAATAAATTTACAGCACAATAATAAAAGAAACATCAGCGGCAACAAATATTTAAGTCTAAAGAGTAGGCAGTTAAGTAGATTGCAGATTTGTAGTTTTGCTGTTAATTTGTTTTTGTTATTGTTTTTGTTTTTGTTTTTTTCATTAAAAAACTTAATTGAGTGATTTTATTTTTGAATTTCGGTTTGCTTGATGCAAGAAAATGTTTTGAACAAATAAACACGATATTATAAACTTGATTAGTTGTTGATATTTTTGTTGTTGGTGTCGTGTTAATATTATTTTTTTTCTTTAATTTCTTATACTACATACACACATTTTTATATTTTTTTTGTTTAACACATTTTAAATGACTTTCACCAATTCATTAATTTGTTAAAGTATCGAGATGCTTAAATTAAAATATGAACAATTTTATTAAACAAAAAAAAAAAAAGTAGATGGAAAATGCATTGAACACACAAACACGCAAATCAAATTAGACAGCGGCTATAAATAAACGGTTCAACACGACTTGAATTCGATTTGACATGGATGGGAGAATATTATTCGTACAACATTAAATACAATATAACAACAACAACAAATATTTATAAAGTAACCGCAAAATACTAGATATTATAATAGTTTGCCGATTATATATAAATTTTTTTTTTATCTGTTATCCCCCACAACCCAAAGAGATTCTAAGCGGTGGATAAAAAAATCCACAACCAGTGGCCTGCAAGTTGGCCACATTTGCGTCATACACTTCTAATATCACATTTTCAGCGTTTCCAATTTCATGCTCAAGATGTTAATATACATATTTTTTATTTGTTTATTCATTGATGTTGCTTTTAATCAATACAAAGAAATTCTCAGCAACTGCCTGCGTCATAGCATCATGCAATAAATTTAATGAAAATGACTTTTATAATAATTTTATGAAAATCTATCTGCCTACGAGCACGACAATTTTTGATATTCACAAATACGAATATTTGAAAGCGTATTAGCAAATGCATGTGGAATTCAAAATAACATTTAAGTGGGTTTCCATTCACATCGGCAATATGGTATATGACCACAGTTGCCACTGTGGTACAATTGAACCAAAAATTTTTGTTTTTTTTACGTTTGGTTCGCTGGTTCATTTTTTTCTTTTATGAAAAGTAAACGATTATAATATATAAATAAATTTTGAAAGTTTTATCATGCCTGTAAAAGTGTATTTACGAAAATTATAACTCTTCATATAAAGTAAAAGATTTGATTCGCTTACAACACTTGATGGTAATCGATTATTACCTACCCACAGTAGTAAATCAAAAAGCTATATTGGCAACACTGATCGATTGTTACTTTTGTTTCAAGTAAGAAATTGACAATTTGACTTCAGTGTGAAAAGTATTGTATTATGCTGGTATGCAAATAAAATTGAAAAAATTTGTTCTCCTTTTTTATTTTGGTTCTTTTTTTATGGATTTTGGTCCCGAAGAAAAATTTTGAGTGGCAACCGTGTATATGACATCAATATAGCCGCACAATAGCTTATAAAAAAAATTTTCACCTGGCGTAGCGAATGCACCTTATATTTATTACCTCATGGCCATAACGAGCTAATTTTCCAGTGACAAGCATATATTTTTTTCGTGTGACAACCCACTTTTATTTTTCCAGTTACAAGAATATATTTTCATCTGGTAACCCATTTTTAAGTAACTCATTGAGGACTGATAACATGTGAATTTCATTGCTTGTATACTGATAAACGATTTGATTTGAATTAATGTAAATGTTAAGTTTTGTAGATAAATAAACGCTTTTGTTAACAGATTTTTGACCGTTTAGAAAGGCGGAGATATTATTAATTTCCTTATCTCTGTTACGCCACAATAGAGAAACTATTTGATTTTTATATTAATTGATCTTAGAATCAAAGGCATTTTCAAATAAAATACTAACGGCCCTGGCATGTGGAAGCTGCACCCACCTTACAAAGATATTGGGTCTTACTCGAAATTTGGAAATAGATTAAAGACAAGAAGCTATACTTTTCTCTAGTCTATTAAAAAATATCGAATTTGAAGGCGAAGAGAGAGAGATAAGGATGCCCATTGATAATGTCATTTTTCTTTCATGAGACTGAGCATCAGTCTCACCGCTTGCAGTTAAAACACTTTGTAAACAAAACAATAACTTTTTTTATTGGTTTTACGAAAACACACATGCGCAAGTGCAGAGAGATCCATTTACAACATCTAAACTATAAGCCGGCAGATTTTTCGCCACCTTGTGTAAACTTGTAGAGCGAATATTTTTTCTACTCTCACATTCGATTTAAATGCTGCTTTTTGCGGTTAAAGATCATTAACATGATACTAAATATATGTGTGTGTGTAAGTACGAGAAAATGTAAATTAATGGAGGCGACTGGCATACGAACAACCAATTAAACCAAAGCCGAAGTGACATAAACAATGTGTGTGCACAACAACAACAACTAAAACAAACTATTAATAATAAAAAGCGAAATGGGAGCAATTTCAATTAAATGAAGAGAATCTGAAAAGTATTTGCAAAATAGGTATTATGTATGTATCTGTGTTTACATGTGTGTGTGTACATGTGTGTGTGTTGTGTATAAAATTCAAAAATATATAATAATTACAGAAAATTGCATCACAAGTCAAAGTGAGCCGAAATTAAAACAAAGAAGAAAATTGTTGAAAAAGAAATCACAAATTTATTTTTATGGTTTATTTACACCTGAACGAAGTCTAGTAGCGCTCACGGGATTACGAATCATTTCTAGTAGATTTTTATTAAATTTCGAGTGTTTTCAACTTGGTGCTTTTTACACCGTTTTAAGTGATTTTTTTCATTCATCGACGGCAACAATATTGAAGTTGGTGCTTCAAGGCGGTGGCACCAACACAAAATATACGAAATGGTTTTTTCAACTAAATTTGTATAGGGTGTTTTTTTTATAGAGTGATACAACTTTGAGTTGGCATCACTGCTTTATTTGACCACCCATTTAACAGCTGATAGTTGCTTTTTGTTTAGTTTGCTTTGACATTTCATTATGGATCGACTTACACGAAATTGTTTTCGCAGACAAAGTCTGCTGTCACAAAGCAGACATGAGATTATGACATGAGAGAACAGCTTTCAATAAAAATTTTTTTTTTAAATATTTTTCTAAATGTTTTTTTAAATAAATTTTGAACGACTTTACCAACTGATCGACTCTTAAGATAAAAAAAAAAAAAAACCACGTCGGCCACTGCAAATCGTGTCAAGATCGGCTAATCCGTTCGTGAGATATCGTGAACGAAAGTATACGAAAATAGTGATTTTTCTTCAAAACCCCGATATTATATACCAGATCAGTTAGTGTTCTCGATTCTTTTAAAGTAATCGAAAACTACAGCAATCACCTTATAGGCGGTGTACGTGGGATACATGTACATGCATACGAGTATATGTATATGTGTGATTACACTACAGATGTGATTGTGCAGATTTACATGAAAATACCTTTCAAATCATATCAGTTTCATCGACAACAGTGGACAATGAGATACTTAAAAGTGTACCACAAATATGTGGACAGAGTTTTAATTATTTTTCTGTTAATTATTGCAGCTCATTTCTTTAGGCATTAATTTCATTTTTCTTTTACTAATGATATATACATGCATATTATGTATGTAGTTACACACACACACACACACATATATATATATATATATATATATATATATATAAATAAGTGTGGGTGTGTGCGGAACATAATTTTTTTTTTTTAAATATACAAATAAAAAAAATTGATCAAACAACTAAAACATGATTTCACTCTTTTTGGAATGTAGTATGAAGTTATTCTGCTTGAAAGTATATTTACTTATACACATGTACAGATGTAACCACACACATACATACTTTAATACATGAGTCCATTTGCAAAATATTATTTTTGATTTCATTTAGCGTTTCGCAAAATATTTCTTTTATTGCACACACTTTTTCCATGCACTCATTCTGTATTGCATTTTGATTTTAATTTTATAAATTATTTTATTAACAGAGTTGTTGGCATAGATGTTATAATTATTATTGTTATTTCCCGTTTATTGTTGCAGCACAAACAAATAGATACTAAAAGTTGCCGAAGCTCAATACACTAGAAAAACATTCATGCGAATGTACGGACGAACAAAAAAAATTACAACAATAATACAAAATTAATAATAAATAGAAGCAACAAAAATAAAATCAACACATATGCACACACATATGCACATGTCTGTGTATGTTTGTATGTATGCACATGCCTACATAATAAATGAGTTGTTGTTGGTTAAATCCGCTATTTGTCTACGACAGCACGGCAGGGGAAGACAGACAGACAGACACACATATTTATTGAGAAAAGTTCATTCATTCAAAAGATTTTTACGCACAGTGGGTAGATATAATCATATAGGCGATTGCATTATGCAATTGGATATACACACACACACACATGCATATACATATATAGGGTGTTTTTATACAGTGATACAACTTTGAGTTGGCATCACTGCTTTATTTGACCACCCATTTAACAGCTGATAGTTGCCTTTTGTTTAGTTTGCTTTGACATTTTATTACGGATCGACTTACACCAGAGCAACGCGTGCAAATTGTGGAAATTTTTAATCAAAATAATGGTTCTGTTCGTCAAACTTACCGTGCACTTCGTTCATTCAGAATTTTATTTTCCGATGAAGCCCATTTTTTTGAATGGGTACGTAAATAAACCGAATTGTCGCATTTGGAGTGAGGAGAGTCCACAAGCTTTTGTCGAAACACTGGCTGGCGGAGTCGTTGGCCCACATGTCTTCAAAAACGATGATGATCAGAAGGTAACTGTTTGTGAAAATTGGTGTTCCAGATTGCGCCTTATACGCGCCAGCCGTGGCGGCCACATGGCCGAAATCATATTTAAACATTAATGTCATCAAATTTTCTATCCAATAAAGACCGTTTCATTGATATCAAAAATATATTACCATGTTTTATTATGATTTAAACTTGTATCACTCTATAAGGAACACCCTATATATAATCGTGTATTTTTTAGCACAGTCCCGGACCAACAAATCAGTCTGAAATAAATATTTTTATGGATAATTTTAATTGAAAAAAATTTGGTACGAGGCTTTTTGGACTCGGGCAGTTCGTTTTGTTGTGACAATCGTATTTATTAAAATTTAACATATTTTTTTCCTGCTCTGCTTCGCTGTGAGGAAAATTTTTGAACGTAACAGATTTCATTGCAACATAAATCCTTTTCAATAGAAATAATATAAAATAAAATAGAATATTTTTCCCTTTCAATCAGTAGGTGAATTCTTTTAACACATGCTAAACAAAATGATCTGTTAAAAAGGTAAGAATATGGAAGTAAAAGAGAACGAAAATTTGTTGAAATGAATTGTCAAAAACTTCAGAGTTTGGAAGTAAAAGAAATAAATTTTTTGTTGAATTAGAGCAACAAACTCTTCCTTGTATAAGTCGGGACTAGTTACGGTTCTCGTGGGCGTATTCTAAATTAACTGACGCATTTTTGTTAAGCATACGCCAGGTGTTGGCATATTTTTCGATTCGCTCAGTCTATGGAAAATGGTTTGCCATTTTCTGTGTAATTTCCACAACATTAATGATAGTGTCCGGACTGAATATATTCCGGGAGCAAAATAATAGTATTTTAATTAAAAAAAGTGATCGACCATTTACCGGCTTCGTCTATCAATGGGTTAAATTGCATTTTACATTATCATCTGTTTTCAATCACTTTAAGATGGTAGCACTGAATTTAGCACAACAAAAACAAGAATGCACATCCAGCTGAAGATAATTCAATAATAAAACATCCCTGCAACTTCCCGCTAATTTTATCCGCAAAACTATTAAAACAGGGCTGTTGAGCTGCTCTACGATTAATATCGGGTGTTTTTTTATAGAGTGATACAAGTTTAAATCATAATAAAACATGGTAATATATTTTTGATATCAATGAAACGGTCTTTATTGGATAGAAAATTTTATGACATTAATGTTTAAATATGATTTCGGCCATGTGGCCGCCACGGCTGGCGCGTACAAGGCGCAATCTGGAATACCAATTTTCACAAACAGTAACATTCTGACCATCATCGTTTTTGAAGACATGTGGGCCAATGACTCCGCCAGCCAGTGGATTCTCCTCACTCCAACTGCGACAATTCTGTTTATTTACGTACCCATTCAATAAAAATGGGATTCATCGGACAACAAATTTTGAATGGACGAGAAGTGCACAATAAGTTTGACGAACAGAACCATTATTTTGATTAAAAATTTCCACAATTTGCAGGCATTGCTCTGGTGCAAGTCGATCCATAATGAAATGTCAATGCAAACTAAACAAAAAGCAACTATCAGCTGTTAAATGGGTGGTCAAATAAAGCAGTGATGCCGACTCAAAGTTGTATCACTCTATAAAAAACGCCCTATATATGTAAATAGTGACTAGATTTCAGAATTAGTCAGAGAAGCTTCCAAGGACCTCAAAACGTTGAGATCTGATGAGAACTCGATATTTTTTTTTAACGGGGTAGAACCAATAATTTGCCGATTTTTTTTAAATTTTCAATTTTCGTAGCAGGAAGTTAAAAAAGTTTTGAAGATTATTTTAACAATAGCCAGTGTAATTGAACATGAATTTATGTATGAAAAACATTTTTTTTTCAAAAAATATATATTTTTTATTTCGAAACTGGTGATTTTGTGCGGCAAGTGAATCATGTTTGGATTGATTATAGAATATATACCAACAAATCTGTATATATGTAATCTGTATGCATGTATGTGTGGATGTACTCACATACAGTACGTATGGATGTGTGATTGAATATTTGTTTGTTGTATGATGTGATATTTGGCGTTTCCGCGCCTGAATTTTATTTATTGCAAATCTGACATAATAGTTAAAATGTGTATATCTAAAATAAAGCAAATAATACTGCGCAAATTATATTTTTATTGAATTCTTTTTTTCGTTATATACATATTTACAGCCGTGCATATATGTACAAACAAACATACATACACACATATAAGATTAGTAAGAGAATAACTTATTGAAAATATAAAAATAAATTAAATGAAGTGAAAAATCGTCAATGCGACTTAAAAATATAATTAATTAATTGTTTGTATATATGTATGTATGTATGTAGTATATACATATATATATATATATATATATGCAGATGTATATCTATGAGTACATAAAAACTGCTTTGTTTGTGTTTGAGAATAAATTTATTTATAATATAAAAATATAAAACAAAATCAATAAACAGCAATTAAAATCGAGCGAGAAAACGAACAGAACAACAGAATATCTTCGACATGATTTGTTTCGCGTATTCACACAATTATCGATTTAATCCAATTTATTGGAATAAATAATTAAAATACATGTATTCTATTTTAAATGTCTGCTTATTAAATAATAAAGTCGTTTGCAGTCGTCAGCCAAGCTGTCCAATTCAAACAACCAAACCGCCGACCAAACAAACAACAATATACAACAACTTACCGAACAATAATATATACAAACACACACACACACACACACACGCTTAAATACATCGATGCCCAGTTGGCCGAATGCTGGTACACAACACTGGCGTCAACGATGAGTGTTAGACACGCCTTCTGTCAATTCGATTTTCGAATGGGAAATTGAAAAGAAATCGCCGTCCGTAATTATCTGACAATAATGTGGCATGATTTGTCTTTAACCCTGGATGGTTACTGCTCATTTATTCGATGAGTGTTCTGTCAATTAGATTTTCGAATGGGAAATTGAAAAGAAATCGCCGTCCGTAATTATCTGACAATAATGTGGCACGATTTGTCTTTAACCCTGGATGGTTACTGCTCATTTATTCGATGAGTGTTCTGTCAATTAGATTTTCGAATGGGAAATTGAAAAGAAATCGCCGTCCGTAATTATCTGACAATAATGTGGCACGATTTGTCTTTAACCCTGGATGGTTACTGCTCA
Organism: Linnaemya vulpina; assembly: GCA_963675445.1. NCBI lineage: Eukaryota > Metazoa > Arthropoda > Insecta > Diptera > Tachinidae > Linnaemya > Linnaemya vulpina. The sequence continues at coordinate 9,816,277 of OY776280.1, read as the reverse complement.
TTTATTCGATGAGTGTTCTGTCAATTAGATTTTCGAAGGGGAAATTGAAAGAAAATCGCCGTTCGTGATTATCTGACAATAATGTGGCATGATTTGTCTTTAACCCTGGATTGTTACTGCTCATTTATTCTTCATTGTATAACGCTTTTATGTTTTCCCAAATTCGTATCGAATTTTAGGAGAGTAAGAAAGTTTTTATGTCATATTTTATTATTTTTTTTTAAATAATTTTTTGAATAAAATATTTTATTAAAAATATTTTTGTTTATTTTCAACTTTTAGGGCACTGCTACACGTTCACTATATATAGTGTGATATTTGGATCGCGATCCATTTTAACGGATTGATGGATGACAAGCGTATGCTGCATGTTCAATATTTATCGCGCCCGTATTTACGTTATTTTTGTGCTGTGCGCATCGTATTTTTTCAGCTGCGTCTTTTATTTTTTTTTGTTTTATTTCACTTCTTCTTAACGAATAGCGATTTAATGTCATGAAAATGCTACACGTTCAATAAATATCGCGTTGCTGGATCGCTTTCAATATATATTGAGCGTATAGCAGTGCCCTTGAAATTGTTTCGCTGGAATTATTTTTGAAAAATAATCGTCGATTCACCGAATCGACGGAAATGAATAGTAAGCATTTAGGGTTAATAAAATGTTGTGTCATTGAGATGAGGTCAGAGACAAGCTGAGCGACATCGTCTGTCATCTCGTCCTGTATGGAAATTTCGTCTGCTACATTAAACTGCTGTCTTGTACGCGTCCCTGACGATATCTCACAGTTATGGCCAACTGGGTTATGCTTGAATGTATATCAAATATAATTTTATATAAACGAATAAACAAAAACTAATGAAAAAATATTTTACAAGGTAAAATAAGAACAATTCAATAATTCTTTTTATGTACATTTTACATGCCATTGCACAAACATCCATGCACACATTCATAAATATGTATGTATGTATGTATATGTAAGTATGTATATAATAGCTATACTTAGTATATACAACACGAGCACATGTATGTGTGACTGTTCTCCGTTTTATTTATGGCTTTTGTTGCTTTTCAAATGAAACAATAAAATGTTAATATTCAATTTGAAAAAATTTATCAAGTCTTCATTTCATTTACACGTTAATTCTCAAACACATTCACAACATGTTTGATACGGTTTGATGGAAACTGACATAAATGACCTTTTGGCATACAGACACAGTGAAAATCGAATGTCACTTATTAATTAATCCATTGACACACACAATGTTCGAGTTTCCATTTGGGAATATTTTCGAATTTAACATTTCGTTTTAAATAGGAATTTATTTATGGTTTATGAATAGAAGCACATTAAATAAATAATTAATTAACTCGCAGTAATAGAACACTTTGAGGAAAGTTCATTCAAATAGGGTTATGCACAGTGGACCGGTTGTATAATATATTATTATTATTATTATATTTTTTTTAAAGTACAGAAATATCTTTTTGATTTTACAACTTTTTAAAATTGCTGTGCCATGGAAACAGGTGTGAATATGCAGGGTTGGATATTTAGATTTTTAATAAATTTTCCTTTTTTTTTTAATAATGACGATTTCTTTTCTAGAAAATAATGCAACATTTTTCACACTTTTTAACAGAAAATGGCAACATTTTGCCATTTCAAAATAAGGAATTTATTAAAAATGAGTCCAGCATTGCACACAAAAAATAGTTTCTGCTTTCAAACTTTTCCAAACCGCCACTGGTTACAAAATAATTGAAACAATTTTACAGTTTTTTTTGAGAAAAGAAAACACACAAAAAATGTTGAGCAACTACACTGAAAACGCGAACAAAAATAATGTTTTTTTAATAAAAAATTTGAATGAGGTCATTTTATATAAAAATGATTTTCAATATTTCGCCCAATTTTTAATTATATAGGATGTTTTTTATGGAGTGATACAACTTTGAGTTGGCATCACTGCTTTATTTGACCATCCATTTAACAGCTGATAGTTGCTTTTTGTTTAGTTTGCTTTGACATTTCATTATGGATCGACTTACAGCAGAGCAACGCGTGCAAATTGTGGAAATTTTTAATCAAAATAATAGTTCTGTTCGTCAAACTTATCGTGCACTTCGTTCATTCAAAATTTTATTTTCCAATGAAGCCCATTTTTGGTTGAATGGGTACGTAAATAAACCGAATTGTCGCATTTGGAGTGAGGAGAATCCACACTGATTGGTGCGCTTTATGGGCTGGCGGCGTCATTGGCCCATATGTCTTCAAAAACGATGATGGTCAGAATGTTACTGTTTGTGAAAATGGGTGTTCCAGATTGCGCCTTGTACGCGCCTGCCGTGGCGGCCACATGGCCGAAATCATATTTAAACATTAATGTCATAAAATTTTCTATCCAATAAAGACCGTTTCATTGATATCAAATATATATTACCATGCTTTATTATGATTTAAACTTGTATCACTCTATAAAAAACACCCTTTATTTTTATATTTTCAATATTTCGTCCAATTTTTAATTATATATAAAAATAATTATTAAAAAATTTTTATATAAAACGATCAAGTTTTTAAAATAACATCGCAAGATCAATAATAAATAGAAATCAATAATAACTGATTTGCAAATGTGCAGATTTGAGCTTTAGTCTGAATAATAATTTTCAATAATTTCTAATCAAATAATTTGTTTAGTTCGCTTGAGAGATTTTTGCACATTTAAAAGAATTTTGTTTTCAATGCACCCAACCTCGAATAGTAATAAAAAGTTAATCAACTGATTTGGCTTGTCCGAACTGTGCATGCAAGAATGCAGGAGTGTGTAGTTGGTAGCACTGCGCAACCCTGTTATTAATATCATGTCATTTGTAGAAACATTCAAATCAAGAGAGAGAATAGATACAAATTAGAGGCAACAAAAAAAAAAGTTTTTATAAATATAATACCTTGAGCTGGTGATATTTTGAATGACAGACTTTTTCAAATCTCTAGTCTGTATTCGGTTGGCGTCATTGTCGTCGTGTTGACAAAAACCGACAGTTTTATGTCTTTCAGGTTTTTCGTTATTATTTCTGTCATTCAAATATGCATATTTTTTCCCCCTTCTTTATTTATTGATTTATTTGACTTTAAGTTTGCCTTTTGTCATATTTCTCTTTTAGTTGTGTAAACATTTTATTATTGACGCCTGTCTTGTTCGGTCGTCATAGTGCCGATGGTATATTCAAGTACAATATCTCGTTTTTACTGCTTCTGATACAGCACACTTTTGTGAGATAACAACAAGAATATGTATGTTTTGTTTATGCCAGTTAATTATACACAGACCCGCAAGCGTTTATATTTGTGTGTATAAACATGTGCATGTACAATAAGGAAAAAAATGTAAATTTAAAACGCCTCTTTAAATGTTTTATGTTAAGAATTTATATAAAAAATTTACATTGTGCTAATCTACATAAAAATACCTTTCAGAAAATGCACAATTCATTAATATTGAACAATTATATGATTATTAAAAGTGCACCACAAAACTACTTAATATTTCTTTTCTTTTAAGAAGTCAAACTTTTTAAATACTTTTCGTCTCTAACGTGTGTGTGTGTGTGTGTGTGTTGCATTAGGTGGATTAAAAATTTAAAACTTTTAATCTCCAAAGTGCGTGTGGTATTAGCTGGACTTGATATGAAAAGTTTGCCAAACAACAGCAAATAGCAACTGAAACATAAACGAACTTAAAAAGTTTTCAACTCCAGGAATTAAGGGAAAATATTTAGATTGTGCAAATCTATATAAAAATAGCTTTTAAAGCACATAAATTTCATTAAAATTGACAACTAATAACACACATAAAAAAGCACCACAAAAAAACGCTGTATTTCTGCTGCTTTTTAAATTCATATTTCCTAATAATTTTGACTCCCCGAAATTTTTGTGTGGCATGGGCTGGTCTTAAAACGAACAATTTGTACAAGTGCAAATGCCAAACCGATGGTTTTTCCAATATTTTTAAAACATATTGAAAATTCTTATGTTACGAATTCGAATAAAAGTTTTTGTATTCAGCAAATCTATAGTAAAAGAGCTTTCGAAAGATATATATATATATATATATATATATTTCTTTGGTATTTTCGCCAAAAAAAGCTGCATAAAAATGCCCCACAAATAAATTATATATTTTCAATGCCTTTCAAATTCGTAAATTGTAACAATTTTTAGTCCCCATAATTTTTACGTGGCTTTAACAGGACATTTAATATATATTTTTGTTGACAAAAGTTTCAATTAAAAAAATGGTTTAATAAATTATTTGTAGATACAATTTTTTGATAAATTTTTTTAAGCATTTTAATAAGAAATTTATGTCTGTACTTATAATTATTGCGAAGACTGTAAAATTCGTTGTTTTTCGGCAAGAAATATTTAACATCACATTTTGTTTTAACGATAAACGAAAAAATTACCGACAGTAAAAATAATCTGGCTAATTGAGAATTAAGTTTATTTAAATATTTTTGTTTTTTTTTATTGCTCGTTTATTTATTTCTTTGGCTTTTAACATTTCAAGATGTTTTTTAGTTTCGTTTAAAATTTAAATCTAAAAATAGACAAGATTTATGAAAACAAACAAAAAAAAAAAACAAAAAACGAGAAAAAGAACAAAAAAAAAAACAGCAAAACTAAAATTGTTTTTTCAATTCCTTCAAATATGACTCAGTTTGGATGTGTACAATATAACGATAAAGATTATTTTGTACATATTTTGTTGGAACATATCGCGTCTATATAAACGGATTTTATATTCGTACTAAATAAAATTTAATAAACATGCATAAGTAACATACACTGTTGAAACGGAATGACTAAAGAGGCAAAAAAATAGAGAAGAAGAAGAATATAAGTACACGATTGAAGTATGTGTGATATACATACCCACATACCCACACACACACACACACACACATAAATTTATATGTACATAAATAAATATGTATGTACATGGATATAAACTTGTACATTTTTGTATCGATTGAGGTGTCTATTTTGCGTATCCATGTATGCTGGTGGATGTATTCGTGTGTATCTGTGCAAGTAAATTTGTAACAGACAAGTGGAGGAATATAAAAAATTAAGCAGAAAATAAGCAAAAATTTCGTTTTAAGTTGCACTCAAGTGACACGCCCAATTGTTCGCATTTATATTCCGCAATCGCGGAACATCAAATCAAATCATGGCAGGTGAAATTTGTACACTTTTTATATGTCATATGACTTTAACCCTGGATGTTTACTGTTCGTCGTTCCATGATAAACATGTAACTCTTTAATTTTTGCTCAAAATTCGTACTGGATTTTAGGAGAGTAAAAACATTTTTATGTTTTATCTTATCTTTTTACTATTTTTGGAATACAATATTTAAATAAAAATATTTTTGTTTATTTTTGACTTCAAATATTATTCGATCGGTAAAGCCGTTTAAGTTATTTAAAAGCAAGAACTTTAAAAATTTTTTTCTTTTAAATTTTATTAAAATCTATCGCTTCAAATTCACAGGAAATATAAGTTCAATAGAACCCATCAGTTTGGTTGAAATCGGTCAAGCCGTTCCAAAATTATAAGCGGGTCACATACTTACACACACATGCACACACACACACACACACACACACACACACACACACACATATATATATATATATATATATATATATATCTACATACATATGTAGATAGTGACGGGTTCTCAGAATAAGTCGGGGAAGTTTTTTAGGACCTCCAAACGTTGAGATCTGATTAGAACTAGATTTTTTCAAAACGGCATAAGACCAATAACTTCCCCGTTAAAAAACAGTTTTATGTATCAAATATAATTTTAAAAATTTCCAGCACTGGATCCGTATTTACCTACTCAAAATCGAATTCTCTATACCGATATTTTTTATTCGACTTTCCTCTATTCATAGAGAGAAATAATATAAAAACTTAATGGGATCACATATAAAAAATTTGCAGATGTTATACGCGGAATGACAAACCCTTCAGTTTCCCGGGCTCGAGTACGCACTCAATCATGAGTATATCGAATTATTATGTTTTGATTTAGTGTTAGTGTGGTTGTATTAGATGTTGTTGGCTCATTCCAATGCCCCGAATTCATGGAAAAAATGGGCAAATTTGAGGTTAGGAAGTAAGTTGGCTGTCAAGTGATGAAATGTGAAGAATTAAGCTGTCATATATTGACATTTGTTTAGTAAGAACGTTGGGAAATTTTAGCCATCTATCAGCGTTGCAAAATTATAGTATCAAAATTATACTAAAAAGTTGAGAAAGTTTTACTTTTTCGATATCAATTGTACCAAAAAAAAAACAAACAAAAAAGAAATAATAATAATAAAAATTTTGGTACAAGTTTTGGTTTTCTTTATTTGCTTGCGCTAAAATAATTAACACACTTTTGTTAATTAATTTAATTTGAACTTGTATAGGGTGTTTTTTATAGAGTGATACAACTTTGAGTTGGCATCACTGCTTTATTTGGCCACCCATTTGACAGCTGATTGATGCTTTTTGTTTAGTTTGCTTTGACATTTCATTATGGATCGACTTACAGCAGAGCAACGCGTGCAAATTGTGGAAATTTTTTTATCAAAATAATGGTTTTGTTCGTCAAACTTATCGTGCACTTCGTCCATTCAAAATTTTATTTTCCGAAGAAGCCCATTTTTGGTTGAAGGGGCACGTAAATAAACAGAATTGTCGCACTTGGAGTTAGGAGAAACCACACTGTTTGGTGCGCTTTATGGGCTGGCAGAGTCATTGGCCCATATGTCTTCCAAAGCGATGATGGTCAGAATGTTACTGTTTGTAAAAATTGGTGTTCCAGATTGCGCCTTGTACGCGCCAGCCGTGGCGGCCACATGGCCGAAATCATATTTAAACATTAATGTCATAAAATTTTGTATCCAATAAAGACCGTTTCATTGATATCAAAAATATATTACCATGTTTTATTATGATTTAAACTTGTATCACTCTATAAAAAACACTCTTTAGCTCCGTCAGATGAAATTTTTCAAGGTATTAAAAACTACTGCCTGGCCCACGATGAAGTAGATTTAAAACAAATTCAAAAATTTTGTTTTTGTTTAAACGTGACCCGGGGAGTTAAATACGAACTGTTTTATTTACAACAACTTTTTTTTAAATAAAATTATTAAGGTTCTGTTGGAATTGTTTCAATAAAAGAACTCTACAAAAACAAAAGTCAAGTTAGTTGTAGTTGTTTTAAAAGAAGGCGGTGAATGCTGAAACTAAATCACAATGAAATGATAGCAAAGAAGAGTTGCCACCGTAAATCAATTGGAACGATAAATTAAGGAATTGCCATTAAAAAAAAATCAACTGCTAAAGCAACTGCAGTACCATCGAGTGCAACTGCAACAAAAAAAGCACAAAATGCGTCAACATTTTCAAACCTGGTTTGTGTGTACATATGCCGGCTTCATGTTTTCGGTGGCGCTTGTGCTCAGCAGTTTATTTTTTTCTTTTATCTAAATTTGAAGTAAATTGGTGATTCGCCATCTTGTTTTCAAATATTATTCTGTGATCTTTGTACATATTCAGGCATGTGTTTAATGATATTGTTTAACATATTAAAACAACAAATTTGTTTAACAAATTCCAAAAATATCAGCAAACATTTTTATATGCTTTAGTGAGGCAACACTGTGTAACAACATTAACATTTTTATAAAAATACACAAGTTGCAAACTTCTGCTGGCGGAAAGGGACCAAATAAGAAAAACAAGCGCGTAGGAGCTTCGCCATTTCAGCAAAAAGATCTTTCGCATTTTCTACAACGAATCACTAGATTTTAGGAAAAAGAGTGAATTAATATTTTTTTTTTTGTGAAGTACAGAAAATTTTCTTGTGAGATATTTTAACTATCGATTTTACGATGTCGAAGTACGTTACCCAATTATATTGAAAACAAAAACAATTTACAACAATTTCTTTTCGTTTGAAATAGGCAGTGTATCTCTAACGGTATGCTGAATGCAGTGCTGCCACATGTGAAGATTTATGTTATTTTTAAAATATTTTGTCAAGTCGAATAGATAAAAAGATTTTTAGCGCGCAAAAAAATTAATAGATTTTTGAATCGTATAACAGGAAGTTTTTGAAAATAAATACTTTTAGATTAAGATTGATCTTTTGGTACGGGAAAAGTTTACTTTGCAGCTGTTAGATAGACAGAGACAAAGACAGAGAGAGAGAGAGAGAGAGAGAGAGCAAATATGAATAAATATTCACAATTACTGCAAAATTCTACCCGAAATATACAGTTATTTTGATCCGTTTTCACTTGTCTTGCAAGATGTTGCTCCAGTTGTCAATATACATTTTGTATTTGGGAAGAACTTTTGTGCTTTTCCAGCAAAACTTTTGAAATGTTAGAAAGAGTTTTCTTATATGTTGTGAGACGATGCGTGTTTGTATAGTTTATGTGCAAACAGAACCAGGGTGTTTGTGAAAGCGCTGGTGTAGTGTATTTGGCCCTTTTAAATTGTTAAATTAGTAATTTAACTTTTAGACAATTAAGCGATTTTCCACATTTTATTGAAAAAATATGTGAGCAAATATGGTTATTGAATTAAAAGTTTATTTCGAAAAGTTTATTGCACATAAAAAACGATGCGAGAAATATTTTTTAAATTAAAAAATAAATTAATGTTGTTGTTCAGTGTAATTAATTTAATAAAAAATTTTATTTTCCCTTTAACAATTGTGTGACCAAGTTCGTTTGGAACCATGCCTTCTTTTTTCTTTTTTGATATCTGAGAAATTTGACAAACGGGCGAGAATCAACTGGCCTGTCAAGTGAAGCCGTTTAGATAAGAATTCGTTAAATTCTTGATTTTTATAATTTTTATTTTGCCATAAAGACATTTAAGAAAATAAGTAAATAAAAATGGAGCAAACAGACCTGGCGAAGCAGCCATCATTTGCTTTAAACAATTGTTTATTTAATAAATATTAAATATTTGCCTCAAATTGCTACAAAATTCTAAATTGTTTTGAGAGAAAATATTATCTTTTTGTAGCAAAAGGTGTGTGTGTGTGTGTGTGTTGCTTTATGACACCCCCAGTGTGGGTGGGCAAAAGGGAAAGATGTGGTTAATAAAAAAACAACAACAAAAAATCTGTATACAACTTGATGAGCCAGAAGAAGTTGGGTTGGGGTGTTAGTGGAATAACGTTAAGCTACAAAACGACATTACGTAACATTCAATATGCGGATGGAAACAGAAATACAAAAAAAAAATCTATAATAAAAAAAAAACAAAACAAAAAGCGTTTTTGTGCTTTTTTTGCTCAACATGTTTTGTTTAATATGCCAAGTAACCAACCACCATGAGCATATCCCAATGATTCTACGGGAACAACAACAACAATAAAAAACAAATTATATGAAAAAAAAATTAATATATGGATACACGATGATGAAAAGGAGAGCAGCAGATATAGTCTTGCATGTAGAGGCATAAGACCAACCAGCAACCATAATAACAACAACACCAACACCAACAACACCAACAACAGCAACAACAGTAGAAGTTATAAACAATAACTGGAACTACTCGTACTATGAGAAAATCATATGAAAATTGTGGTAGCAGCAGCAGCAGCAGCAGCAGCATCAAAGGCATCAAAATGAGAAAAACAAAAAGAAACAGCAACAGCAATATTAGCACAACAGCAGCAACAATAATAATAACAACAACAACAACAAAAACAACAGCAACATCATCTACTTGCTGCAGATGAAATGTAAACCTATAAACGTTTAAATGTAAAATATGTAGATGAGTACGCACACACACACACACACAAACACACACACACACACAAAATAGAATGCCATCTAACTCAGGCTTTCGAAATAGTTTATACGCACTCGCCAAAAACACCAAAACGACGACGACGACTAAGGCCGACCGACAACTAGTGTTACCCACTCACTCGAGAGATTCATTAGGGATAGAGACATGCCAACCAGGCAGGCAGGCAGGCAGGCAGGCAGGCAGGCAGGCAGGCAGGCAGGCAGGCAGGCAGGCAGGCAAGCAGGCAGGCAGGCAGGCAGGCAGGCAGGCAGGCAGGGATAGCAGCCATAAAAACAAAACGATTTTGTTGTTAATAAAAAATATTCACTAAAAAATTTTAATTTTATTATTTTTTTACATTCCTCCTACTTGATAATTTTGCAAACTAGTCCAGAGCCTGCAACAATTGCAAAACTATAACGACTTTACAAAAGTCGAAGTTTTTCCCCATTTCGACTTACCATCTCTGGCTGCCACTCGCCCAGCACAAAGAGAAATTTTCCATTCAAATCCATAAATTGCATGTTAGTTTGGCAGTAGTTTGCAATTGTTTACACGGACGCTGTCATAATGGGATGATACTGTTGTTGCCGAGGCCAGATTTGATGACGTTTCCAATGCAAACGATTTTGCAACAACAAAACAAAGAAAAAACAAAACGAATCAAGACACCAAATGTATTCGGCAAAATAGAGTTTTACGCCACAAATACATGACGAACTAAGAAATATGTTGCGCTGTAGTTGCAGACAGTACAAGCACCTCTCAATCGCACCCTTCTGCAACAACTGCGTGCACCGTACATGCGAGGGACGTTTACAAAGCGCCCTTAAATATTAATTTTAATTTTAGAGGCACAAGCACAAGCGAAACTTAACATCAGTATTATATAGGGTGTTTTTTATAGAGTGATACAAGTTTAAATCGTAATAAAACACAGTAATATATTTTTGATATCAATGAAACGGTATTTATGGGATAGAAAATTTTATGACATTAATGTTTAAATATGATTTCGGCCATGTGGCCGCCACGGCTGGCGCGTACAAGGCGCAATCTGGAACACCAATTTTCACAGACAGTAACATTCTGACCATCATCGTTTTTGATGGGCCAATGACTCCGCCAGCCCCTAAAGCGCACCAAACAGTGTGGTTTCTCCTCACTCCAAATGCGACAATTCTGTTTATTTACGTACCCATCCAATCAGAAATGGGCTTCATCGGAAAATAAAATTTTTAAATGGACGAAGTGCACGATAAGTTTGACGAACAGAACCATTATTTTGATTAAAAATTTCCACAATTTGCACGCGTTGCTCTGGTGCAAGTCGATCCATAATGAAATGTCAAAGCAAACTAAACAAAAATCAACTATCAGCTGTTAAATAAGTGGTCAAATAAAGCAGTGATGCCAACTCAAAGTTCTATCACGCTATAAAAAACATCCTATATATTCAACACATCATCAATCATCAGCATTCGTAAATATTTTTGTTTTATTACCAGCCTACGAGAACTGTATCAAAACGATGGTAACGTTCTTTTATTAAGGCCGCTGTGTTGCCGTTTGATAATTTTTTCTCTATGTCACATTCTTCTGAATTTTTTGTTCCATGGGTCAAACTTTTTTGGTTTGAATTAATTTACATTCACTTGGATATTTTATTTGAATTCAAACTGCGGCCATTAAGTCAAGTGACTAACTGACTGATTCTTCATCTCCCAGGCCAAACAACTATAATTAGTAGTTTTAAACATCAGCTGAGCTGACAAAAACAGCTGAGCTGACAAAAAGAGCTGAGCTGGCAAAAACAGCTGAGCTGACAAAAACAGCTGAGCTGACAAAAACAGCTGAGCTGACAAAAACAGCTGAGCTGACAAAAACAGCTGAGCTGACAAAAACAGCTGAGTCGACAAAAACAGCTGAGCTGACAAAAACAGCTGAGCTGACAAAAACAGCTGAGCTGACAAAAACAGCTGAGCTGACAAAAACAGCTGAGTCGACAAAAACAGCTGAGCTGACAAAAACAGCTGAGCTGACAAAAACAGCTGAGCTGACAAAAACAGCTGAGCTGACAAAAACAGCTGAGCTGACAAAAACAGCTGAGCTGACAAAAAGAGCTGAGCTGACAAAAACAGCTGAGCTGACAAAAACAGCTGAGCTGACAAAAACAGCTGAGCTGACAAAAACAGCTGAGCTGACAAAAACAGCTGAAAAACAGTGTTGCCGAAAAGAAAGTTGCTAAAAATCCCCCTTCATTACGAATATTATCTAAATAAAATTTCTAAGATCCTGAGTCTTATTTATGATCGCTCCTCATATATTCGTGACCACTGACTGGGTGGTCGATGCACTGAATATTAACTACTGAAAACGCAAGGCCTGAACTACTTTCGTGTTGGTGTTGCATACGAGAAGTTTGTATGGGAGTATGCGTGAATTCAAATTCGAATTCATTTTGTTCCTTATGACACACACACACACACAAAAGAATATTTCTGGCATGCAAAAGTGCTGCCCCAGCGAATATAACATGGGGCTCAGGAAGTATAGTTTTATGGTCATGTGCAGCATTCACTATTTAATAAAACTTATGCACACTCACACACACATGCAAGTACAAACATACACACATCCAACTTGTAAAAGCTCTCAATACACGTACACACACTGACATGGAATTAAAACAGTTATCACAGTGTTCTCTGCAAATTCTAATAAGATTCTGCTAAAGTCGAAGGACAACAAACACCGACACGCACACTGACGAACATACGAACACATGTACACGTATATGTATATGAAATATTTTCCATACACAACAACAACACTGGCATCATAAACTCGTGTGCCCATAAGCTTTTATGTCAAGTGTGTGACATGATTTCGGACTTATCGGGCATTTGAATTTATTATAAATCGGGATGCAACAAAAAAGCCAACGTTTATGCATACGGATCGTTTGCAATTTAATTGAAATTTTCCGTAGGCGCTGATTCAAGTTGATGAAATATATAATTTTTAAATTTTTGTTCCACAAAACGAACTGACACACATGACTTAAATGATTTTCCGCTTATTGAAGTTGCTTGTGGAGAGACTGTAGCCACCGTGTTGTTGTGTCGACTTCTGCCTGATCTCTTGTTTATTATTTATTTAAATAGCTGGAGGACAATGACAGAAATCATGCTGTTTTCGCCGGCCGCAGCACTTATTATTTTTTTCTGTCACTTATTTGGACGTTTGTCATTATTTAAATGAAATTTTTTATGAGCACATTTAAATAAAACAATTAATTTAAATTTTTCCACCACAATATTCGGATCATGGTGCATTTAATGAGGTGGCAGCGTTGCATCAGCTGATTAGTTTGCTTTACTTTCTTCCATGACATTCATTGTCTCATTCAATAGAGAGAAATCGTTCCTTTTGTTTTCAAAACTTTTCTTAATATTTCAAATAATTTAGTTTGCTGTAACAGTGTTGCCAGCCACGTTGTGAATTTTTTCAGTTGCTACGAGTTGACGAGTACCAGCACATCTCCCTTCACAAGCAGCACGAAGAGATCATATCGTATCCAAGTCGGCTCAAGCTCTTCCTCTCTTCCTTTATTTCCTGTACCAGCAACATAACCTAACAAATAAATAAGCAAGCCTATACACGCCCAACATATACAATTTTTAAAATATTATATGACAAACCTATTGCCATAAAGTTTAAAATGTATACAGGGGGTCTGTAATTATGGAAGTTTTTGCTTAGAAAAAAGGCAGCTACCACGCCCCTTTTTCATTAAATATTTCATTTAAATTGTCCCCGCTTTGCTGATTCTCATATATTTCGCTGATTAATCGTTTTCTTTTTGAAGATAAATTTTTAAATTACAAAAGTGGGCAGTGCCACGCCCATGCAATATATTTATTACTAAATCAGCGTAACCAATCTAATAAAAATTTGGCGAAATTGAACAATATTGTGCTTACAAAGCTGATGAGTGCCACGCCCACTCAGAGTAGATATATTTTCACAAGCTCTACTTAAACAGTGTGTTTGCGAATTAGCAAAATGTATTAAAACTCAACAACATTCGGATTATGAAAGTGGGAAGTGGCAGCCCAGGCGCGGTGTTCATATATTTTATCAATAAATTTTGTTTTTAGTTTTACAAATTTATGATTCCGGCAGCGGTCACTGCCATGCCCACGCTGTCATTTTTTTTAACACTGTGTTCGCATTAAAGGCAAGTTTGATTCATGTGAAATACGTTTATTTTACCAAAAACAGCTGTTTTCATTTTTGTAAACAAAAATCGTTTGCTATTTTGATTCTGCAGGTGCGTACGTCCTGCAACTTAGAAGAGGACGACTTGCTAATTCTGCTGTTTTTTTAACAGACCTCGTACATAAAGTTCTGTGTATATATAAAGAGTTAATAACGTTTTTGAGGTTCTTAAAAAATCTGTTTTTTTAAGAAATCTAACTGATATATTTTTAAAAAAGTTTTTTAAATATATAAACTTGAGGATAAAAATTTTATATAATAAATAAATTTATTATGCAATAAACAATAACTTCAGTTTAGTCTGGAGATATCAGGTGTTTTTATACAGTGATACAACTTTGAGTTGGCATCACTGCTTTATTTGACCACCCATTTAACAGCTGATAGTTGCTTTTGGTTTAGTTTGCTTTGACATTTTTAATCAAAATACTGGTTCTGTTCGTCAAACTTATCGTGCACTTCGTTCATTCAAAATTTTATTTTCCGATGGAGCCCATTTTTTGTTGAATGGATGCGTAAATAAGCCGAATTGTCACATTTGGAGTTAAGAGAGAATCCACCAGCTTTTGTCGAAACACTGACTGGCGGAGCCATTGGCCCATAAGTCGTCAAAAACGATGATGATCAGAATGTTATTGTTTGTGAAAATTGGTGTTCCATCATATTTAAACATTAATGGTGGCCGAAATTTTATTTAAACATTAATGTCATAAAATTTTCTATCCAATAAAGACCGTTTCATTGATATCAAAAATATATTGTTGTGTTTTATTATGATTTAAACTTGTATCACTGTATAAAAAACAACCGATATTAAGAACTATATAAAAAATATTATTGAATACGAAGCACAAGCCTCAGTGGCATGTATTTGCCAGAGAAAAATTAGCAAATTGTTGCACGGTGTTATAATTTAGATTTAGAATTTAAATATATAAAATGTTCTTATCATTATTCTAATTAAAAACAGAACAACAAACAAAAATATCTTATAAATTTATTTCTACATGAATCCACACACTGAAACGACTGTTTTTTTAATAGTACTTCCATGCACACACACACACACATCTTCCTGGCCACCTCAAACGCAACACGAATACACAAATTTTAGTTCCATTTTCAATATAAAAAAAATTAAATAAAAGAAACGAAAATATAATAGAAAAATGGAATGTGTGTATTTGCAAGTTAAACGAAATAGTTTTTGAATGTTGCAGAGAGGAACGCAACAAAGAAAAAAAAATATATGAAACGATTGAAAGATAAATAAACGGAGGGACGGGGAGGACAGGCAGACGGACAGATGCAGATACCAAAAGAGAGATGTTTGCGAATATGTGCAAATAAATAAATATATAAAATAAATTGTATATGAGAAATAAAATTGTTAAAATGTTGGGAAATAGATTCGAGTTGCTGCCTCTTTTTATTGTTGCTGCTGCTCTTCGAGCTGCTTTAAAACAACAACTGCGATATTAAAAACACAAAAATGTGGAAAAAAATAGTGAAACTTCCAATGGAGTAGGAAACAACAAGACCAAAAAAAAATAAATAAACCAAAAACAGATGATTGCAGTTGGCATTAGAATGTCAGTGTGTTGTTGTGTTCGGTTGGTTGGCTGATTGGTTCGTTGGTTGGTGGGTAGTTAGTTTTTGATGATGCTGTTTGTTGTTGTTATTGTTGCCTGCATTAGATGCAATGCAAAGCGAAACCCATGATTTTCTGTATATATTTTTTTCGGCTCTTCGTTTCATTTATTTGTTTGCTGCGAGTATGCGTTCATCCATTTATTTTACATTTTTCTGTTTTCCATTTCTCCGAAAGCATTTCAATAAATATCACCAAAAACCTTCCACACACCACACACACACACACACACTCAAAGATATAAGGAAAGGCCTTGCATACGCACAAACGGCATACTGAAGTTCGCACACATAAACTTATTCTCAAACTCACCATCATCAGCTGTGCGAGTCGGTTTAACTTTTAAAGCGAAAACTTTCGCAACTGAAAACCAAATATGACCGAACATCTAACCAACAAATCCGACCCCGCCCCCCAACCCCACTGACCGCCCACAACAATAACAATCACCACTAAACCAATTGTCATTATTATTGACATCGATAACAGAACGCAAGTAAAGGGTGTTTTTTATAGAGTGATACAAGTTTAAATTGTAATAAACCATAGTGATATACTTTTGATATCAATGAAACGGTCTTTATTGGATAGAAAATTTTATGACATTAATGTTTGAATATGATTTCGGCCATGTGGCCGCCATGGCTGGCGCGTACAAGGCGCAATCTGGAGCACCAATTTTCACAAACAGTAACATGCTGACCATCATCGATTTTGAAGACATGTGGGCTAATGACTCCGCCAGCCCATAAAGCGCACCAATCAGTGTGGATTCTCCTCACTCCAAATGCGACAATTCGGTTTATTTACGTACCCATTCAACCAAAAATGGGCTTCATTGGAAAATAAAATTTTGAATGAACGAAGTGCACGATAAGTTTGACGAACAGAACTATTATTTTGATTAAAAATTTCCACAATTTGCAGGCATTGCTCTGGTGCAAGTCGATCCATAATGAAATGTCAAAGCAAACTAAAAAAAAAGCAACAATCAGCTGTTAAATGTGTGGTCAAATAAAGCAGTGATGCCAACTCAAAGTTGTATCACTCTATAAAAAACACCCTATGCTTTGTGCAACTGCATTCGTCTCACAGCATGTCGTTGTGTATGTGGGTATGTGTGTGTGTGTTCATATTTATTTCATGGAAAACGCCTGAGCAAAAGAGCAGCCAAGAAATCTGTGAGTTTTCTGCAGCCACCGTAACAATTTGTGCACTTTTCAAAAAATTCTTCCAGTTATTATGTCATTTGATTGATATTGAAAATTCCAAAAATAAATTAAATAATTAAAATTTAACGCATAGAAATTTGCAAAAATTAATTTATTACACAATCATTATTTAATAAAATAAAAAAAGTGTTGGGATATTCCACAGCCCAAAGGTTTTCAGTTTATAAAAATCAATGCGCAAATAATTTCAATTAAATTTGTGCAAAACGAACGAAAAAGTTTTCGTTGTGGGTTTTTTTTTTTTTTTTTTTTGGACAAAAACGTTCATTTCTGTAGTTGAACTGAACTTTTGTTGTTGGCCAGTATTATTTGTCTTGTTGTTGCTGTTGTTGCGGTTGCTATTTAATCAAATTTTCAATGCATATAATTTAATTAAGTTATAATTTGTAAATTGGAGTCCATTATAAAACGTATTGAGGGAAAGGCGCACATGTGCGCTGTTACATCATGAACATTTTGTGTTGGCTTTTCGTTTTTCTCTTTGTTTCTACTAATTTTATTAGATATTTTTTGAATTTTTTTTTAAATGTATGCAGATTAAAAAGTTTGCAAAACACTTGATTAGACTTTTACGGACAGCGATATATAATTAAATAATTTGATAGACAATTAAATGCTGTTGGATATTTGAGAGATAAACGGCGAATGGCTACAAGAGATAATTATGATGTGGAAATAGCAGTAGTACAAAGAACGATGTTAAAACAAAAATATAAAAATAGGGACTGATTGTCGGCCATTATGAGTAAATAGTATTTCCAACATTACGTTTATATCGGGTGTTTTTTCTAGAGTGATACAACTTTGAGTTGGCATCACTGCTTTATTTGACCACCCATTTAACAGCTGATAGTTGCTTTTTCTTTAGTTTTCTTTGACATTTCATTATGGATCGATTTACACCAGAGCAACGCGTGCAAATTGTGGAAATTTTTAATAAAAATAATGGTTCTGTTCGTCAAACTTATCCTACACTTCGTCCATTCAAAATTTTATTTCGCGATGAAGCCCATTTCTGGTTGAATGGAGCTTTTGTCGAAACATACACAGAAAACTACTGTTTGGTGTGCTTTATGGGCTGGCGGAGTCATTGACCTGTATGTCTTCAAAAACGATGATGGCCAGAATGTTACTGTCAATGGGGAATAGTAAAGGAACATAATTCGACGCTTTTCCGTACCTCAATTAGCTGGCATTAATCTTGCTGATATGTGGTTGCAACAGGACGGAGCCACATGCCACACAGCGGGCGCTACAATCGATTTACTTAAGAAAACTTTTGACGAAAAATTATTTCACGAAATGGCCCCCAACATCGTGTGATTTAACCCCATTGGACTACTTTTTTTGGGGTTAAGTAAAGTCACTTGTGTACGTCGATAAACCACAAACAATTGAACAGCTGGATATCAACATTCGAATAGTTATCGGCGAGATACGGCCCCAAAAGCTGCGAAGAGTTTGTGAAAATTGGTGTTCCAGATTGCGCCTTGTACGCGCCAGCCGTGACGGCCACATGGCCGAAATCATATTTAAACATTAATGTCATAAAATTTTCTATCCAATAAAGACGGTTCCATTGATATCAAAAATATATTACTGTGTTTTATTATGATTTAAACTTGTATCACTCAATAAAAAACACCCTATATGATCGTGTTCTAGCATGCACGAGTAGTTGCCATCTGTACGTTAATTACAAGTCGCGCTCAAGTGGCTTCCGAGTACACTGACATAAATCGTCAGTTCAAGTAACATTTAAATTTGCCATTGATTTTTAAAAGACTTTTTTTTTAATTAAAGCTCAAGAAATTTTCAACGAAAAATTTACTTTTTAAATATTTTTCAAAAGAAAACTAAAAACGTAGATTATTTGCTTTAAAATATCGCAACATATTTCAAAAACATGTGGGAGTACTGATCTTATAATAGGCTACATTCGCTTTGTATTGGTCTCATCCGAAAGAAATGAGATGACCCACAATTTCGTGCAGGGTTAAATAAATGAATTGATATATATATAAAAATAAAAACAAAAACTTCATAAAATTAAAAACTATTTTTTCAAATATATTTTAAAAAAATATTCAAAATTTTTTTCATTTCCTGTTATCGGTATTAACAAATATGGGATTTTTCTTTTTATACTCACGCCATGTTTGCGGCTTAATTTTTTAACAATTTAATTTATACGAATCCTTAATACGAAGGTTAAGCTTACCTGAAATTAAAGAAAGAAAAAGAATTATTAGTATTATTTCAAATTGAGTAGGTGCACAAGTTTGATAAAACACTGTTATTTGTTACAATTCTCGTATACTTTTTCGTAATAAAAATGGGTGCAAATGGAAGCTGTTATCGCATTTAACTGTAGCCAACTAACAAGTCGTAGCAAATAAAAATACACATGAATACCGATAATTAAAGTGTAGCGGCTTTCAAAAACAGCTGTTCCGCTTTGCCGTGTAAGTTGAGCATTTAAAAAAAAATGCTGACTTTCGCTTGTGTTTTAGAATATTTATCATGTTTTTTTTAAATAAAAAAAATTTAACATAGAAATAATTGGTTCGATATAAATTATTTACAATTAAACTGCCAAGACTTTCAACTGTACTCAAGAAAATTCAAACCACAAAAATTTTGCTTAAGATATATGAAACAAAAAGTTTAGAATACAAGAGAAAAAGAAAAAAAGTTAAGCGGCAACACTGTTCCCGTATTGTTCATAAGGTATTTGAGCAAAACTGAAACTGTTATCACATTCAAGTATAGCGGTTTTCGAAAACACCTGTTCTGCTGTGATGTATTAAGAAATTTTCACTAGACTAGCGGTGAATGGTGATCTAAGTTATTTTCTTTTCTAGAAAAAAATGCAAAATTTTTTACACTTTTTAATAGAAATTGCCACCATTCAGTCTTTTGAAAATAAAGCATTTTTATTAGAAATTATTAAAGCATTTCCTACGAACAATTATTTCGGTTTTAAAACTTCTCCCAACGGCCAATTTTTAGAAAAGGAGTAAAGAAATTTTACATGTTTTTCAGAAAAGAGAACGCCACTAGTTTCTCGAGTGCTGTAAAAGAATCGAAAACATTAACTGATCACAGGAATAATTTCGCAGCTTTTAAAATTAATATCATGAACCAGTAACAAAATTGGTGATCGTTATGGGTTTTTTCATCGGTGATTAGCGTGTTGAATCGGCAAAGTGTTTTATATCTACCAGTCCGAATCGGTTCCAATTGATAGATCTCTTTAAAATGCCACTACTTTGGTTCGATCAAGCCGTTCAAGAGTTGCAAGCGACTCTCGTATTTATATACATATACACACACATACACACACACACATATATATCTATATATATATATATATATATATATATATATATATATATACAAATAGACACAGTGACACCCTCTCACGAACTAAGAACGTCGAGATCGGATGAGAACTAGACCTCTAAAAATATGTGGTGCAGCCAATAACGTCCTGATTCGAGTTATTTCGAAATCGTTAGTGATTCAACATCTCCGTGATTGCTGAACATTCCGGTATATGGAAAATTTTTTTAAATAATTTATTGTTTTTAATGCGCATCTCTGCTTAATTTATATGTAAAACGCTACGGAGCCATAAATAAAACCAAAACACTGGCAGCATTAAACATTTTATTAACACGTTTACAAAAAAAAAAAAAAAAAATTCCTCCTGTTATTATCCGAGTTCGACATAAATTTTTTTCTCAATTAAACGTGGGTATCCAGGGAACTTTAACAAAAAGCTACAACACATACACATGCAGATATCAAGAAATAGCCCAACCAATTATCTCCCTGTTCATCGTGTAAAAGCACAAGTGCCCGAAAAAGCCAACTTACGAATATGAAATTCAAACTTAATACAGCAAAACACACAACATTAATAAAATACATTTTATATACACCACCACACACACACACACACACACACACATGCACCGGCCACACACATCATATCCCCTTCACACCGAAAAACACACTCCTACAACTTTACAACACTCTTACCGAGAAAATCCCATAACTGTAATTTGATATTCACCACAATTTAAAAAAGAGTATGAAGAAGTAACTGCTGTAGTAAAAACATATTTAACTTTAACAAAAAAATTATGTAACGAATAAAATTTTAAAGAAAAATAAAGTTAAAGTGTTGGTGTATTTAAAAAGTCAAAACAAAACAAACAAACGCAGAAAAAAAATGGAGCAGGAATAAAAGTATCTAATAAAATTTTCATTTACAGCCATGCCAACATATTCTCTTTTAATGGTAGCAATGCACACACACACACACACACACGGGCGCGCTCACGTACACACTCCCATTGGTACAGACCTGACACAATCCTTCTCCAGGAATAGCGAAAACTTAAATGTACGAGTCGAAAGAAAAATAAATAGAAAGTGAGACAATCTGTTCAACAAGAAAAATTTAAGTGGAAAAATGAAAACTTTCATACACACACACTCACACACACACACTCACACACACAGACAACAAATATCGTTAGACACAACAACTAACTGCCGCAACGTCAGACAAACGGAAATTTATGTCACTACCAACACCAACAGTTCGGTTGGGCAGAAAAAAATTAAAAAAAATTTATATGGAATGAAAAATTTCTCACACACTTTCAGTCGAACTCTTATGCACACATGAATGGGAGAGATTCAAGGATGGTTGCTGAACTGTTGCGGAGCTGAAAAGTACTTTTGTCCGCCATCATAAACAAAACATGTGTCACTTATTGTGCCAAAAGTACTTTTCGTTAAGGAGAACATTAAGAGAAGTATTGGGGATACTTCAGGATTTCAAATTTGTGCTTAAACGTGGCCCAAAAGAGTTCCCCCCCAAATATATTAACGAGTTTTTGTTCGTTCAATCCATTAACTAACAATCGTGACATGAAAAAAAAATGTACTAAAATTTATATGAAAGGAATTCCGCATCTCTCTTTTATCCCAGACTCATACTCAATTATCACTTTCTCACCATAACCGTAAATGCTTTTACCTAAATACGTAGATGCACGCACACACACACACACACGCATACACACGCACACTCTCTCACCTAAATTCATAAACACAGTCAGTTAGCATAAAAGCTTTAAAATGTATTTCGTTTCCATTTTACGATTTTTTGTTGTTGGTGTTGTTGCTGTTGTTGAGGATTTACATTCATTTTGTTACCAGGACATGTTGATGGCATGCAGGAGTTTGAAGTATAAAAGCTGCAACAAAAACAACAACAACAACAACAACGACAATAACAATATAATATAGAGTAGAGAAAGAAGCAACAGAGATGATATTTTGAAAAAGGAAAAATATTAAATCCAGAATAAATTTTCTAGTCGTAGGAAAATTAATGTTGTCTGTTCAAAATATGGTCTCATAACGAATTTTTTTTTAAGAGCGTGTGTTCGACTTCCTATACCCCAAATCTCCGATTGTTTAACTCAACGTCATCATCACCATCGCCAGAGCACTTTTCACATGATTTGCCGCCCACGGTTACAGACATTTCACAGTTTCATAACACACTGTAATCGTGTAATCCCACCACTTAAGGGAAAACACATGATGTTTCGCGTTGTGTGGAAGGCAACACAAAATCAAAAGCAGTAGAAGAGAATGAACGAATGCAAAACTTTAGTTGTTCTTGTTGTTGCCGTTGCTGTTGCTGTTGTTTCTTATTATTATTATTTTTTCTTTTTGTTTTGTGCCTTTTCATTTTGCCCATTTTTTTGGCTCAACAAACTGGCTGCCATTTCTCGAACCTCTTTCATCTGTCGTGAGCGAGATACGCCGTTCTCTATTATTCTTTTTAGTTTTCTGCCAGAGTTGGGCAACACGCTGTGATTGCAAATAATTTGATTTCATGCCTTTTAAACATGGAAGGGATTGTGGTGTGACAGATTCGTCTTAAGTCGCTTGTGGTATGGAAATAACAGCATCGGGTTGATAAAATGTTGCGGAATTTATCAACTCGATGATGAAATGATGCGCCCTGTGTAAAGTGCGTGTAGTTTGCAAAAACAAACAGTGTTCACCCACATCAGCTGAGCACATTCCGCTGTTGTATCGATAACATAGTGAAACACACCATAGTTTGCACTGATGCTCCAGTGTGTCAATAGAGTTGGCTACCCTACTGCCAACGATGCGCTGCTTTAAATAACATCAGTCTAAACTGGCCCATATATTTATATTTCAGGTCCGATGTAGGGTCCATAAATAATGAGCAGATCAGATGGAGTGCAGTATGTCTTACAATGTCCTATAAAGCCGAAGCACTTGAACGCTTCTCATGAGACATGAAAATCACTCCCAGTCCAAGGAATACAACACAGTATTTCCATGTAAAAATAAACAAGAGATCCTGATTCTAAATGGGACAATACCATTCGCCTATGACGTCTATGCGTGAGCACGCAACACTTCGTTTTGTTAGGGTTAAAGTTAACCCTGTTCACGCGGCTCCACTTGAAGATCATTAAAAAGTGGCTCAATCATTATTTATCGATTGTCTTCATTCTCCTCCAAGCTTGGCCGGAAAAGAATTATTAACGCAGCTGTCATCTGCGAAAGTGTAGAAAGGCTAATGACATCAATATGGCCGTGATATCACGCACGCCCTTTTTTGTATTAAAATCCTTAACTTAAATACTTAAAACGTCTTATAGAAAAAAAAATTTACAAATATAAATTAAGCTTTTAGCTCGCTCACTCAATGGACTGCCACGACTGACCTCTTAATTTATATCGGGTGTTTTTTATAGAGTGATACAAGTTTAAATCATAATAAAATATAGTGATATATTTTTAATATCAATGAAACGGTCTTTATTGGATAGAAAATTTTATGACATTAATGTTTCAATATGATTTCGGCCATGTGGCCGCCACGGCTGGCGCGTACAAAGCGCAATCTGGAACACCAGTTTTCACAAACAGTAACATTCTGACCATCATCGTTTTTGAAGACTCCGCCAGCCCATAAAGCGCCCCAAACAGTAATTTTCTGTGGATTTAATGGAGTTTCGACAAAAGCTTGTGGATTCTCCTCACTCCGAATGCGACAATTCTGTTCATTTACGTACCCATTCAACCAAAAATGGGCTTCATCGGAAAAGAAAATTTTGAATGGAAATTCAAAATCAATATCAATTTGTGCTTCAGCCCACTCGCCGAATTGGCGGCGCATACAATGGTCGTTTGGCTTTAATTTCTACACAAGTTGAATCTTGAAAGCTTTTAAGGCAAGATATTTGCGTAAAATATTCCATAAAGTGGAAGGACACAACCCCAGTTGCTGAGAACGGCGACGAATTGATTGATTAGGATCATCTTCAATGCTTTCCTATACAGCGGCTATAGATATTTCAGTGCGCACTGTTCGCCGTCTCACGGGATGCAAATCAGCAGCAGTAAATGTGGTCCGAAAACAATCTATTATTCTTCGATTTAAGAGCTCTGAAGGACAATTATGTACGCCATAAAATGGACGAAGTGCACGACAAGTTTGACGAACAGAACCATTATTTTGATTAAAAATGTCCACAATTTCCACGCGTTGATCTGGTGTAAGTCGATCCACAATGAAATGTCAAGGGAAACTAAACAAAAAGCAACTATCAGCTGTTAAATGGGTGGTCAAATAAAGCAGTGATGCCAACTCAAAGTTGTATCACTCTATAAAAAACAGCCGATATTATGTCTTATTACAGTTCGCGATTCGACTCGAGAGTTTGTAGAAGCTCGCAGAAAAAATTGTCTGATTTTTTTTAATCTCTTGCAAACTCTTGAGTCGATTAGAGAACCGTAATAAAATCCACTGTTTAATTTATTTTTAACAAAAAAAAACCACTTTACCATCCCTGCCCTACACATTTTCGAGTACAAACAACGTTGGCACTTTTACTAAACGAAATGAAAAACTTATAGCCCCGACTGGTATTTAAGTTCTATATATTCTTGAAGTTGACAAAGTGTTGTGTTGGTAAAGAGTTTATTGCTTCCTAATAAAAGTGAGGTTATGTTTATTACAGAACAACTCATTTAACGGTAAACACAACAATGCAAATGTTACACTTTTCAATGTGACTCACTCTACAATATCTTTCTTTCCTTCTTCTCGAACTTCTGCTGGATGTGAGTTTGTTTCTCCATAACGTTGCTGTTGTGGCAATATTTTTCTTCCGTTTCCAGTTTGTCAGTCAGTTGTTGGTTTTGGTGTGTGTGTGTGTGTGTGTGTGTGTGTGTGTGTGTGTGTGTGTGCGTGATTGCTTGTGTGAAAACACGATGCATACCGGAAAGCAAATACCAACAAAACAAAAAGTAATAACGAAATACACTCGCACGTATGACATGCAAGCAAACACACACTCGTTCATATTAAAAATATATAAATTTAAGTTAAAAGTATGAAAGAAAATAAAAAAGGAAAAGAAAAAAAATATATTACAAACAGTCTGTATTCAAAATGAGAAAGACAGAGGTGGAGTTAAGCTGTTTCAAAAAATAATGCAAACCTTGTGTATTTTATTTTTTCCCCCAGAATATCACACACACACACACATTTGCACATACTCTTTTGCGTTTGTATGTAATTTGTGCTGCTTTCAACTTTTGCTTCGTATTAAATATCCTTTTGAACAAAATACACGTACTCTATTTTCATTTCCATTCTTTCTTTTTATTTATATTTTTTTTTTTTTGAAATTTTTTGTGTATTTTTTTTTATTAAAGCAGAAATATTAAAGATTATGAAGCAAGCAACTGATACACAGGCCAACAGAAAAACGTTTTGAAAAGGAATATAATAAAATAAAAGTAAATTTGTGGAAAAACTAAAACATGACACAACAACTGAATCATGTCTGAGAGTATGAAATCATGTTGTTTTTGATTTTTTAGTTATTTATTTTTTTTTGCTTGTTAATGTTGTTGTTGTGGGCGCTCTAGCTACAGATGATGATGATGATGATGATGATGATGATGATGTTGTTGATGATGTTGTTGATGGGGCACAAGTGGCATGAGGTCCTCTTTTGTTCGTTACACTTGAGTGTTTGAGAGTGTGAGTGAGTGTGTGTGTGAGTATTTGTTTTTGTGTGAATGGAATGTAAATGAATGTTGTCGTTGTGGGCGAAAATCCGGAGAGTTTTTCTCATGGGAAAATTGTTATTAAAGTGAAATAAAACAAACTTTTCTTGCGATTGCAGTAACTGGATATCGAACAACAAAAAAATATGTATTTAATTTAGAATAATTTTTTGTTTCCTTTTTTTTTTGCTTTCATGTGTCCTTTTCAGTTCGAATGTTGGTTTATATTTTCCTGTTGTACTTTTAAATTGGTTTTTCAATTAAATATTGACAACGAAATGTAGTGCAAGTTTGGCTAAAAGAATTTTGATATGAAAATATGTTTTGTTTTTCAAATAACTGAAGGCAAGCAGCAAGTGAAAGAATGAAAGAATGAATGCCTGCCTTCTTTTTTTTTTATATTATCAAAAGTGCAACATGCAGAGTGCAACATGATGTACACGGGGGTTTGCTTGCCTCCACCAAACACATTTGAGTCATAAGGGTCTGGCAGAGGGAATGAACAGAATATCGATTTGTTAAATGCAACCCAACGGTGCTGCTTCACTGTGAGCAACGAGCCTAAGAAAGCAACTGTAGCCGCCGCCTCGCTTTTAATGCAACGAGATAAAATGTAACGACTATTTTATGAAACGGATGTTATCACAAGTTTGTACAGAAACTTTTCACACAAAACACTCGTAGACAATAGATACGAGCTTTTCGGAAACACTAGAATTTTATCATGAAATTGTGAAATAATTAAATTTGTCTTGAATTAGTTGCGATGCAGGCAACTATTCTTCCATTTTTAGCGCTGCCAAGACTTTAATTGTATTGTAAATTAAAAGCATGCACGAATTCTTATACACTATCTGCAGCGGGTGTTACAAACGCTGCTTAATTCTAACCTGCAGCACAGAAATCGCTTATGCAGTCAGTTATGTTTTAAGCAGAGTACAGGGTTGCATATGAATAGTTTGACTGCTTGTCAAAAGGATTCATCCCCAAAATTAATTACATTTCAAACAAAAACAGTTTTGAAATATATAATTGTTGCTTTCAATGTATTTGCACGAAAGAGAGATATCTTTAGGCAGTAATTAAAAAAATCTCCTCTTTGGCAACACTGTCTGGAGCATCTCAGCTGTTTTTGTGTATAAAATGGTGCTGTTAACCATGTTCAGTTTTGTCCACAACTTAAGCATGAAAAAAGTAGCGTAAAATATTAAATTTTATTATCAAAATTCAGGGGCGTGGCACAGCCCACTTTATGGCAATTTAAATTTTTGCGACAGACTCCATGTCTGTGTAAATTTCCACAAGAGCCAGGCGATTTGAGTTTATTAAATATATATATATATATATATATATATATATATATTTCAAGGGGCGTGTCACTGCCCTGATTTCTTATCAAGCAATTCTATTGGCGTCGTACTTCCCACGTTTACGCTGATTCAATTTGAAATTAAATTTTCACTATAACTCTGTGGGTGCAGGAAGTTTAATAAAAAGGAGTTTAGCGGAAGCAAAACAATGATTTTATATTCTTGGCATGGGCGTGGCACATCCCACTTTCTATAGATACAGTTTCAACGGTAATAGGACTTATGTCTGCCTAAAGTTTGACTTATATTTGCTAAAATTTTTACTAGATTCGAGTGGGCAGAGTTTATTAAATAATAAATTTAGAAGGGCGTGTCGCTGCCCACTTTTCATAACATACAATTCTATTGGCAGGACAATACAAGCAAATACGTGGGATAAATTCCGTGTGTATAAACAGATTAATACGAATCGGATAGTTACAAGAAATTGAACTATTATATTTACAGGGGCGTGGCACTGCCCACTTTTTATAGATAAAATTTTACCGATAATAGGACTTATGTCTGCTTAATGTTCGACTGATGTTTGCTCAAATTTTTATCAGATTCGAGTGAGCAGAATTAATTAAACAGTGGGCGTGTCGCTGCCCACGTTTTATAACATAAAATTCTATTGGAAGGACAACAGAAACAAATATGTGGGATAAATTCCGTGTGTTTAAGAAGATTTATATGAATCAGATGGTTACAAGTAATTGAACTATTATATTTACAAGGGCGTGGTTCTGCCCACTTTTAATTTTAGGCACTAAATTCTAGTAGTAAATTTTAAACCAGTATCTGCAGGAGGTCTAGATAACAAAAAGCGGTTGAATAGAACCGCTTTTCAGCGGATCGCCTCTCTTATCATTTTGAACGGCTGAATCGCATCAAATCAAACTCGTAGCGCTCTGAAGAGTGTTCCCGATCTGAAATTTTAGTTTTAAGTTATTTAAAAATATTGAAAACTCAAAGCAATTTTCAAAATATTCTTTTAAGAATGACTTTTGACACATAAAAACCACGCCTATCACCGTGGCCCGGTTTAGAATCGGTTAATCCATTCAGGCCATATCGTGAATGAAAATATTCGCCCGTATTATG
Organism: Linnaemya vulpina; assembly: GCA_963675445.1. Taxonomy (NCBI): domain Eukaryota; kingdom Metazoa; phylum Arthropoda; class Insecta; order Diptera; family Tachinidae; genus Linnaemya; species Linnaemya vulpina. Next base: position 9,787,599 of record OY776280.1, on the reverse strand, counting down.
TATGATGACATCGACGTCACATCAACACGACAGGAGAATATTGTCACTTGTCCAGTCTCTGTCGACAGAAATTGACTTCTGGTAACATATTCTATTAATGTTATACGCCTTAGAGAATACCAAAACGCTGTTAATAATAATTAATTATTGTCGACAATTATATGACAGATGACGATTTTTTTGCTGTCGTATTGGTGTGACGTCGACGTCGTCATTCATTATATGGGCGATTGTAATATTTTTTTTTAACTTGGAAATCTGATCAGTTAAAGTTCTCGATTATTTTTTAGTAATCGAAAACTACATCAATCACCGCTTATCACGTGGGAATCGGCAGATTTAGAAATTAAAATAATAGCGTTTTAGCTCGAAGAGCTCAAAATCGTAGAATAGCACAAAAAGCAGGTTGCGATAGTTTTGCGGTTAATATAGGGTGTTTTTTATAGAGTGATACAACTTTGAGTTGGCATCACTGCTTTATTTGACCACCCATTTAACAGCTGATAGTTGCTTTTTGTTTAGTTTGCTTTGACATTTTATTATAGATCGACTTACACTAGAGCAACGCGTGCAAATAGTGGAAATTTTTAATCAAAATAATGGTTCTGTTCGTCAAACTTATCGTGCACTTCGTCCATTAAAAATTTTATTTTCCGATGAAGCCCATTTCTGGTTGAATGGGTGCGTAAATAAACAGAATTGTCGCATTTGGAGTGATGAGAATCCACATTGTTTGGTGCTCTTTATGGGCTGGCGGAGTCATTGGCTGGTATGACTTCAAAAACGATGATGGTCAGAATGTTACTGTTTGTGAAAATTGGTGCTCCAGATTGCGCCTTGTACGCGTCAGCCGTGGCGGCCACATGGCCGAAATCATATTTAAACATTAATGTCATAAAATTTTCTATCCAATAAAGAGCGTTTCATTGATATCAAGAATATATTACTGTGTTTTATTACGATTTAAACTTGTATCAATCTATAAAAAACACCCTATATTAGCGGGGAGTTACAGAGAATGTATTTAGGGTCAACCTTCTTCCATTTTCCTTCTTCCACACTTTATGATTTTTTCTCGATATTTGACAGACTTAAACAACAACAAGAAAAGATGAGATGAAAATATTTTGAAAAACAGCAAATCACTTACTTGCAGGGTCCAGAGCGAAGGCCGAATGCTGTTGTCGCCATTGTTCCACAACGAGTTTTTAAATATTTCGGCTAAAGTTTTTTTTAATTTTATTGATTAATTTGTCTTTTAATTATATAATTTAATTTCCATACATTCAATTTGCCATTGAGAGACAAAAAAAAGTCTTAAAATTTGCTGTTGGAATTCACTTCACTTCCCACTGACACTCGCTCACTGGGCAAATCACTTTCAAGGTTTGTGTGCGTGTGCGTGTGTCACTGTGCGAGTGTGTGCGCGTGTGTTGCACATGAGTTGTTTTTAAATCAAATGCTGACATGAACTAACCGTTACTTAACACACACAAAAAGGACGATTTTGGTAAAATATGGTTGGTTACAAGTGAAAGAAAACGCGAAATGTTATACAAGAATCCTGTTGATGAACGAAAAAACCACACCCAAATACGCGATAAACCAGCAGAAATAAGAAAACACAAAATTTTATTAAATTTCTTTCCTTTTTTTTGCTTATTTTCTTAAATATTTTTTAACAAAAAAGAAAAAGTAGCAAAAAAAAAAACAAACACAAAGAGAACAAGTATTTTTTTATTCTTATTGGGATTTAGCAAGTGAATGGCGTGTGTGTGTGTGTGTGTGTGTGTGTGTGTGTCAGTGTGAGTGTGTTTGTGTTTGCGTTTTATATTTTTTCCAAGCCACTCTTAAGCACGAGCATTATGGCTGAATAAGTGAATGTAATACATTTTATTGTTGTCGTTGTTGTTGTTGTTGGTGCTGCTCCTGGTTTAAAAAAATTATGTCCTTTTTTCTTATTTTTGTTTTTTTTTATTTTTTATTTTTATTATTTTTACACGAAACCAACACAACCCTTTTCAAAAGTTTAAATACAACAAAGTAAAGCAAATAGAGCGCTAGAGTAGTGGGGGGAGGGGGCGGTAGGTGGCCTGATATGAGCTTTTTTACTTCTTCTTTATTTATTTTTTATATATTTAAAGTGGGGGGGTTATTAAAGGGAATTGTTTTTATTCTATTGCTAGAAGTTGTTGTTGGCTGAGGCATGGGAGTGAGCCAGAGAAAGAAATGGTTGGTGGGGCAGGTTTGTGCTTTAAACAAACAAACAAAAAATAACAAAACAAAAAAAAATAAAAAGCCTTAAGGTTGCTGTTAATGTTTGAATAATGAATCTTTTGCTTGTTTGTTCTGCACCATCCACTTGCTCGTCCTTCCATTCCCCCTGCTGTTCTTATAGTTATTCTGTGTTTTCTGTTGGCTGTGGCTCTTTAGCAGGTTAAATTGAAGCCTTATAAATAGAAACGGCTCGATAACAAGTTAGTGAAATATGAACTGCGTTTTTTCGCATGCTCTCGTATTGATTTGTCATGTTCGTTCGTTCGTGGGCTACTCATTTGAAGCGTCAGCACAAGGACTCAACCGAGTTACACTGCAAAGTTTTTTCGCTGCAAACTAGTGTTGCAACTTAAAACCACCGTTGAAAACAACAACAATTAATATAATAAAAAGAAATTATTACAGTTTTAATTTGCCGCCTTGTAACACCAGCTTGACTGATATCAAACCTCAAGTTTTTTTCGTTTAAGTTTTATCACAATTCGTTGAGGCTTTTCTTATGTTACGCGTTATACACGAGTAGAGTTTGTTTGCACCACCGAACCAGTTGTTGTAACAAACGAGGAAAAAAAGGATACAACACAACACAACGAGTCAAATGTTGCAAGTAGACTGACTACAACTACAATAAACTTTTATCGAGTGTTGAATATAAATTTTTGTTTTGTTTTGCTGTTGTTGTGCTAACAGCTACACATCCACAGCTCCCAGCACCAGCACCAGCTACAGCTCCAGCTCCAGCTCCAGCTCCGTTACGTTCGTCGTCATCGTTGTTGTCGTATGTTGGATATTGAATGAATGTCCTTCGAATAATTTAATTCTTTCTTTTTTTCTTTTGCTGTTGCTTCTACACGAAAATCAAGAAAATTAACAATATAAAATTGTAAAAGCCTGACATTTTACTTGAGAACTGAGTTTGTGTGTGTATGTGTGCATGTGTGTATGTGTGTGCATATTCGGCATGAGACAACAATCGACAGCCAACAGCAACAGCAACAGCAAATTGACAGAAGTAACAGTGAAGCAGCCAAAATTTATATAATTATTTTATTAAACATTAACGTGTCAAAACAGAAGAAACACTGTTCGTTTACACTGTTTGATGATGGCAAATAAGTAGGGAAATTTAATGCTAAAGACTTTTGCAAACAGTGAAACCAGGGGTACCAACTATAACAGATTAACTGCTGCATAAACATGATGAATGACTTCCCAATCGGAATCGAACTGACTCAATTTCTGAATGCGTTTTACTGCCGTTGATAAACGATAAAAAATATTTATGTGGGCATGATCGAAAAACGCATATAAACGTCTTAGTTGTTTCACTCTGGTGCACAGTGGAATAGAAGGGAAATACATTTTTCTTCGGGTTTCCATCAAATTAAACATTTCCTTATAGAAATAATATATAATAATTCTTTATGGAATAATATAGAATTAAATCCTTAAAAACTGCACATAATTTAATATCAAATAGAGAAAATGCAGCAAACCGATATACAAAATATATTGCATATTGGGATTTTTAAAAAATTTTTAGGAATTGTTGTATTAATATTTTTTCTTCGGAGCCTTCTACAAACACCTCTAAATAAGAGTATCGAATATTGTGTGGCATTATGCAAAGATTTTGATGGCTTAAAATGCCGTCGGCAGGATGTTATTTTTTTCGTTTTTATGGTGGAAGGTTTTCTTATGCTTCTACAACAACAACATATACTTTAAATGATATAAGGGAATTGCAACAAATAGATAAACAAACAATTTCATATTGGGATTTTTCGAAAATTTTTAGGAGTTGTTAAATTTCCATATTTTTCATTTAATTTTAATGGTAAAAACTTTTATTTTGCTTCTACAACAACAACGCATAGTTCAAATGAAATAAGGGAAGTGCAACAAATAGATATATAAGAAATTTCGTATTGGGATTTTTCGAAAATTTTTAGGAATTGTTAAATTTCCATTTTTTCGTTAACAAAAGCACTTATATATGCGAAAGAACTGCTATGAATGAGAATCTTTTTTTTATTAAATATTTTGTAGCATTATAAAACCATTTTTTTACTCCAAAATATTGTTTTGGGATTTTGGAAAAGTTTTAGGAATTGTGAAATTTTGCAACATACATTTCTAAATGTTTAATTACATTGTTAATGCAGCGTATGTGTATATAATGACAATTCCCATTGGGGAGATTTTCGAATAATATTTGGGAATTGTGATATTTCTATGGGGAATTTAATATTTGTGTGATTATGATGTTTTTGAGAATTATGATATTTGTGTGGGATTCAGATGTGAAACTTTTTAGAGATATATATATCGAAAAAAGGCTATTTTGGGATTTTAAATATTTTTTTAGGATTTAAAAAATTTAAATTTTACTATTTACTATTTTTTGTAAACATAACAGTTTATAGTTTTATAATAAAGAAGGGGATTTATTTTTAAAACTTAAAGTTAAAATAGCAGAATTGCCAACTTTCTTTTACAATATAAGAACAGAGACTATTTCACTTTCCTTGTGATTTTATTGCACATAACAACTCTCCCTTAGTGGGAAACTCTTTAAAGTGGTTTTAAATTATGTTAATTTACTGTTTGATTTTAGATTAGAAGTTGAAAAAGCACAATTAACATGAAAATTAATCACACTGAACTCTGGTAACTCGTCCGGTGTTGAATTAAAAGACTCCCTTGGGCGGGGTGAACCACATAAACAAAAGTTCGCTTGTGTGATAAAGAACTTTCTAAAGCATACTCGTACTTATAAAATCAAAAGAACTTCACAAACTGTCAGCAATGACAGCAGCAACAACAACACTGGCAACACCAACAGTTGTGCCTCACAAAATAGCAACAAAGAAGCACACTAAATAAATACGATCCACAAACACTCTAACATTTCATAATTGCATGTTAAAGAATAGAACCAAACTTACGCAGCAACATACGACTCCCCACGGCAACCCGGTTGATTCAGAACAGAATAAAATTTACGCAGCAAACATGTAACTCCCTACGGCAACCCGGTTCATGACGAATTATATCAGATGATTTTGAAATTTCAATATACAATTCCGAGTTTATTAGACGACTATGCAAATTACGTTTTGAATTTTAAAGAAAATGTTACAGCCTTGAGCAACTTTAAATAATGAAAATCCCGAAATCAGCCCCCAATGCCAGGCCAGGCAACAACAAACACCAAACAACAACATTTACAACTGAGATGAAATCATTTTTTACAGGTTACAAACAACCAAAAATGAAATAAAATAAATTAAAATATACAAAAAAAGACACACACAACATTTTTTTGCAACGCCAACTTTGCGTTCAAACGTTCAATAATAAACTGGGAGAGGAGGCAGCAGAATAGAAAAACAATCGTAAAGCAACTCAAAGTTGAAAGGATACAAATCTTTGAGCGAGTGTATGCAAATTCCATGTGTACTTATGATACATACACGCAGGCATCCATACGTAAATAAGAATGTATATGCATGTATGTATACATAAATATATATATGTATGTATGTGCACACACACAAACATACATCCACAGAAATATATATATTTTTCTTTATTATTGTTGCTGTTATTTTGAGTAGGTATTTTGCAAACCAAAACTTATTCAGCAAATAACGGTACGTAGGGCGAAACAAATTAGGAAATATATACAACAACAATTGTAGCTTAAGGAGCAGCCTAAACTTTTATTTTGAATAAACAGCAAATAGAAGGACTGGATTGAAACAAATCGGACAAGTACGATATGAAAACAACTTTTGTGGAAAGTGAAAGAAAAGTGTATGTGTTGGGAATATCGGAAACGTCTTAAGGCACGATCACACTTATCAAATATTTTCCACAAATAGTGTGACCACTAACCACTAATATAGGGTGTTTTTTATAGAGTGGTACAAGTTTAAATCGTAATAAAACATAGTAATATATTTTTGATAGCAATGAAATGGTCTTTATTGGATAGAAAATTTTATGGCATTAATGTTTAAATATGATTTCGGCCATGTGGCCGCCACGGCTGGAGCGTACAAGGCGCAATCTGGAACACCAATTTTCACAAACAGTTACCTTCTGACCATCATCGTTTTTGATGGGCCAATGACTCCGCCAGCCCATAAAGCGCACCAAACAGTGTGGATTCTCCTCACTCCAAATGCGACAATTCTGTTTATTTACGTACCCATTCAACCAAAAATGGGCTTCAGCGGAAAGTAAAATTTTGAATAGACGAAGTGCACGATAACTTTAACGAACACAACCATTATTTTGATTAAAAATGTCCACAATTTGCACACGTTGCTCTGCTGTAAGTCGGTCCATAAAGAAATGTCAAGGCAAACTTAAAAACAAGTAACTATCAGCTGTTAAATGGGTGGTCAACTAAAGCAGTGATGCCAACCCAAAGTTGTATCACCCTATAAAAAACGACGATGCCTTAGTCTGATCTGGCGCAGTCCTCACTACAAAACTATAATGCAAAGTCGAAAACTTAAAACAGGCAACACCATGTCCCACAAATATGATGGAAATGGCAGCGATTTAAAGCAAGAAAACTAAACGAAAATAAAGAATAAAATAATAAAACGAAAAGAAATAGAGCAAAACTGGCTGATGGGCTCGTACGATGCTGACGATGTAGGGCGAGGATAATGTAAAGCAGACGCTTAGCCGGTCGGGCAGACAGGCAGTCAGTTAGACAGTTAGTCAGCATCCCTGAATATTAAAAATAAAAATTTTTGTTTCATTGAAATAGAAAATAAATACATTCAAATCTAAAAGCGTCTAAAGGCAGGAGGAAAAAGATGCCCTACACAAATTCAACACACACAAAATTTACATAAAATATGTAACACCTTCCCCAAGCACGCACACACACACGTACTGACATATTATGCCACATGCATACAACCACGCACACATACACCCACCAGAGTGTCGAAAAGTGGGTGCAAAATTTTCTTTTTATTTTTATATTTTTCCATATTATTTTTTCGTTCTTTCATTTCTGCACCGAGTTTAACTGCAAAAACAACAACAACAACAACAAATATACAAATACTTAAATAAAGAAGAGTAAAATATTAAAAATACAAACGAAAATAAAGCAGCATAAAAAGGATGAGAGTCAACTAGTCAGACTGGCTGGCTGGCTGGCTGTTTGATCGACTGACTGGTTGCGTCGTATGGCTGTTTGGCCAAATGTCAGCCAGTGTAAAATGTTCAAGTTGCACTGTGGGTCTGGTTATATAAAAATATACTAAAAAATAGTTAATCAAAACTCTCAGCGTTATATGTTACAAGATGAAGACTTCGCATCTGCAACTCTAAAACTAGTTTACGATCGCCAACTGATTTTATAAACTACACCGTTTGCATCAGCATCAGTGAAGGTCTCTGTTACTGCGCTCGCTTAATTAAGTTGCTATAATTTGCAATTGTATTTGTACCACTTAATAAATAAACAAATAGATTTCGTTAATTGTTTGTCTGGCTTTTTGGTTTGACTTTCAAGTCTGTGGTTTTTAATTAACCAGCTTTCGATTAGCTTCACCTGCATGTTGGTGTGTTTGTTGTCTAGTTCTTTACAATCGATTTTGGCCCACTTTGAATGTACAGATTTAATTTAAGAAACGGTGATAATACAATGATTTTATAAGTGTGTTCGGCGTTGCCGTGGGGGATTTTTTAGAAACTGAGTGTTGCCTTTGTATTTCGATAGAAAGAAGCAGGTATTTGTAACAACACTGGTGTTGCTGTTGTCTTTTCAGAAAATGTCCGCTGAGCTTCTAGGATTTGGCCGATTTCGACCTGAGTTTTTGGGATTTCAAATATATTTTGAGCACTCCCTAAGTGGGTGTTCGATCTGCCTAGTGGTTAGGCTTAGCTTTATATCAAGCGATTTTAATTGAAAGTTATCCGGTTTTAATAGTTTCACCTGTTTGGGTATTTGTAACCGATTCGTTTAGATTCGATTTTGAATCACTTTGTACGTCCAAATTTAGTTTCACTTATCAAAAACTGCTGAAAATACAATAATTTTATAAGTTGGGTCGGCGTTGCCGTGGTGCATTAAAAATAAAACAAGAGTGTCTATTTATTTTCCGGGAAAGTTGAATTGAATTTCTGGCAATCGGTCGATTTCAATCCAAGATTTTGGGAATCCACACTCAAGAACCAATTATAAACTTATTTCTATATATTGACTTTTAGCAGATTTCTCATTGGCAACGCGGTTCATGGCAGCTCCGCTGTTTCTGTGTCACATGTTACTGTCAAACATGTTCAGTTTGGTCGTTAATTTAACCCTGACTACTCGACTTACAGACAAATTTTATTATTGAAATTTATGTTCGTTTAAAAAAGTACATCGTGCACTTGGGTATTTGTTGTGAAGAGCAACCCGAAGAATTGCCAATGCATTTCGAAAAATACACCGCTGAGGGTGGATTATGGGACGGTGGCATCATTGGACCAAAGCTTTTCAAAGAGACGGTGGCATCATTGGACCAAAACTTTTCAAAGAGCGTTACCATGCGGTGGTTAAAAAACATTTTTTTTTTGCTCAACATGGAAGAGTTGGGCGTGGCTGAAGGCCCCAAATGTTAATGGGCCCAATTGGGAGCCAAGTTCGCTGAACAGTTTATTTTATGTTTGATGACGTTCGATTTCCGTTTAAGTCGTGCGATTTACCGCCTCTAGACTATTTTTGTGGGGCTATTTTAAGGCTCATGTCAACAACGATGAGTCTGCACCGCAAGCAACATGTTGAAGAGAATTCGACCCAGCGTATGAACCACTTGAGGCATAGCCGCGGTCCGCATTTACATGATATCATCTGAAAGCATTAAACTACAAAGATCGTTCTAACGACTGCTTTAATAATTTTATAAATTTCTCAAAATTTTCTGTTCTGAAATGAAAACCTAAAGCCCTTAAAAAATCACCCGTTATATTCAGAACTATTTTCCACCTTTATGTGTTATTTGCTATGAAAGCGAATTATTTTAATATATTTTCTTATCAAACTGTATTTATTTATCATGAAAGATATGCCATATGTGATTAGCGTTGCCACACTTATACAAAAATATAAAAAACAGAGTTGCATTAACAAAACCCGGTTGTTGGTCCCAAACAATAGTTACAAACTTCCTTATAATTTATCTGAAAATATAAATTTTTCCAAGCACTTTATCAAGTTACAACATGTTTGAGTCGTATATGTAACTGCACTTTAAATGATTCAGTCTTGTGATCGTGTTAACAAAAAAAAAAAAAAAACAACTTGACTTGATCTGCCATTCAAGTTACATTTACACGACTTTACTAGCAGTTGTCCCATGGTGCAAGGATAACGACAACGTCAGAAGTTGGCAGTAGCATGATTTAGCAGGCACGAATATCACCATAAACAAAAATAAACTACATCTGCTCAAGTGGGTGGTTTAGTTGTACTGCAGGCCATTCAATTTATATATTTTATGCTTCTTAAGTCTTGTGAAAACAACATTTTCATATAATTTTTCTTTCTTGTTTGTATACAAAATGCAGTTTCTACTTTCTCCATAAAAAGTAATAAAAAAAAACGTAAATAAAAATGGCAGAAGTAAAAACTATTAAAATATTCCAGCACTTATAAAAACATGTAAAAAACACATGCACACAAATTCAAGCACTTATTTTTATTATATGCACACGCAGTCTTAAATAATGCACTCTCAGCTACCACACACACACACACACACACACATACAGACACACATCAAATCAGTTCTGTTGTACTCAAGCGGGCAAAGAAGTAGGATTTTTTCCAGTTGGTTCTTTGTGTTGGTTGTATCGGGTGTTTTTTATAGAATGATACAACTTTGAGTTGGCATCACTGCTTTATTTGACCACCCATTTAATAGCTGATTGATGCTTTTTGTTTAGTTTGCTTTGACATTTCATTATGGATCGACTTGCACCAGAGCAACGCGTGCAAATTGTGGAAATTTTTAATCAAAATAATGGTTCTGTTCGTCAAACTTGTCGTGCACTTCGTTCATTCCAAATTTTTCTTTCCGATGGAGCCCATTTTCGGTTAAATGGGTACTTAAATAAACAGAATTGTCGCATTTGGAGTGAGGAGAATCCACACTGTTTGGTGCGCTTTAGGGGCTGGCGGAGTCATTAGCCCACATGTCTTCAAAAACGATGATGGTCAGAATGTTTCTGTTTGTGAAAATTCCTGTTCCAGATTGCGCCTTGTACGCGCCAGCCTTGGCGGCCACATGGCCGAAATCATATATAAACATTAATGTCATAAAATTTTCTATCCAATAAAGACCGTTTCATTGATATCAAAAATATATTACTAAGTTTTATTATGATTTAAACTTGTATCACTCTATAAAAAACACCCTTTATTTGGAATCCTATTCACTTTTGCAACACACACACACACATATACCCCTACCACTAAGGGGAAATGCATATGAAAGCTTTTGTGCATAAGTGTAAGTGTAAATATTTGTACAAGTGTGTGTGTGTGTGTGTGCAAGTGTTTGTGTAGGCCATGTGTAAATGCTTAGCAGCATCATAGTTTTTTCCAATTTCTTTAGTTTTTTTTTTGTTTTGTAGTTGCAGTTGTTGCTACAGAAAACTGCATCGAATTCCGAATAACTTTTTTAAGGATATTGTTGTACTCGTGTATGTGTACATACACATAAATAAGCATGGGGATGTGTGTGTGTGTGTGTGAGTGTGCGGGTTTGTTTGTTTAAAGATTTTCGCTTGCGTTCGTCGAAGTATGAGTAAATGCATGAGTGGTTAGGAGCTGGTATACTGTGGGAATATGTTGGCGCTGCTGTTGCTGTTGTTGTTGCTGTTGTTAGTGCCCCCTGTATGATGTATTGTATGACTCAAACATAGTGAAACTCAGAGCAACATAACACTTTATGTATACAATAATGTGTGCTACATATTTACATCAATATGTTTCAATGCACGCACACACACACACACACTTGCAATTAACAACAACCAAAACGGCTTTAACCAGGATTCCCAGGGCAAAACTGTAGTTATAAAGACATACGTGGAAGGGCTGTTAAGTTCAAAGTCATGTCTTTGACAATATAACAAATTGGAGAGAATTTCTTTATAATGAAATTGAAATTTTTTGGGATTAATTTTCGTGCTATAAAATATTATTTTGACTCAAGTTCGAGCCCCACTTCGGAATTCTTTTTTATTAAGAATAAAATATTTTATTATAATTTTCTAGCAGAAACTGCAGTGATTTATAAAAAAATTTAATTTAATATATAAATAATTTTTTTTTTGTAAATTCGCGGATTTGAACTTGAGCCTAAATAATAATAATTGTCTTAAGGATCCCAGATAAGGGGCCAGCAAAGAGTTTTTCTGTTAGAAAGAGTCAAAATTTTAACGCCATACAAATCGTGGGCATTCCCACAGGAAACGGTGTTGTTGTCTTTCCCAACAAGTTACAGTCGATTTGAAATTTTTACCAATAAAAAAACTCCAGTAGTGGAAGGGAAGATACCCGACGAATGCAGCTCAAAATACTTTATTTATTAAAAATTCTTGATTAATTTTCGAGATTTTAATTGAGTTCCATAATCCTGTCAATTGTGAAAAACTCAATTGAGAAGCATGTTTGGCCAAGTTTTCAAATGGAGTCATTAAAATTTAGAAGCTGAAAAGAAAACTTTTTGTCATATTAAAATAAAATTTTGCTATTTCCATAATTGAAAAATAGTGTCAGCAGCTTTTATAGACTTTTTTCCGCTTCCACAACTATTGTTGGCACAAGGAAACAGTTTTATAACAATAAAAATTTTGCAGCAGGATTCTATACGGACACCAACACTAACACAAACCAGCATGGCGAACAACGGTAACAACGAGCAGCATAAGGACGACGCTGACGTTGATGATGGCCGTGCAAGCGACAACTTTGGCGACAAAGCGTCATAGTTAAACACAAGAGAGAAAGAAAACTAGTACAGCAAAACAAAAACAAACAAAAAATTATAATCGAAAATTCAAATAAATTCACCTCTACGTTTTCTGAGCTGAAAATCACAAAACAAAAGGACTTTCTCTGTACTACAACAACAACAACAGCAACAACAAGACTAGTGCACCAACTAAGTAACCAAAACCCAACCAAACAAATAAGAAAAAAAGAAAAGAGCGAAACTACTAATTGTGTGATTCTACAACCCCGACCGGCAACACCCCACCCACTCAGTCACTGTTAGCGCGAGAAACAACAACCAACCATTCATGCAAACACTTTTCCTCGCCACATTTTCTCTGCAGTAGTTTTGCAGAAAGAAGATGTAGCAAATTACAAATGAACATTTTCACATTTTCACATTTTAAATTCACCACAAATACCCGAACACCATATAAAATCGTAGCAACGACAGCAACAACAATAAAACCTGGAAGTTGTGAAACCAATTAAACCATGAAATATAATGGTTACGTCGCCGTGCACACGGTATCCACACACACACAACAACATCAAAAAAGAATAAAAAACAACAACATGCTGGTGGTGTTCACGGCAACTTTGAAAAATGCTTAACAAAATTATTTATTCATCTTAATTACATGATTGACAAGAGCTCTACACGTGTAAAACTTTATAAAAATAACGTCAAATCAATGTGAAAACTTGGCGATTTAATATATTCACAAAGTTTCTTGAAGCCATTTTGACTAAATATTGTTACAACACAATTTAAAGTTGTCCTATTGCATTTTTCACTAACAATCAAAATAAGCAGTTTCCAGCCCCGACTCGTTAACTGTTACATACAAAAACAAACAAAAAAAGAAAAAGAGAATCAAAACGAAAAGGTTTCCAAAACTAATCAAACATGTCATGATGAAATTTGACACAACTTTCGGCTCAGAAAACAAACATAAAACCGAGCACAAGATCCCCCTTGCCCGCCGCAACCTCACCCACAACCAACTGCGTGGCAAATAACAAGACGGCAGGCAGGCAGGTGCTAAAACAACATGCACTTTCCGGAAAGAGATTGAGGGATGAATGGATGATATGAAGGAGGAGTAAAACAGGTGAAAATTAAAACTTTTATGCGAAAAATAATTAATTGCAATAGTTTTGGACAAAACTCAACCTGTTTTCGCAACAACGACGAACGACGTCTAAACACGAATTAGCGGCGGCAATGAACTGCTGCTTGCTGCTGCATGCTGGCTTGCACGAGAGGTGCGTTTGTGTGAGTGTTTGCCAAGATGAATGTATTACATGCAGGCTTGCACTGCGCCATTGTTGGTGTTGTTGTTGCTGTTGTTGTTGTTGTTGTTGCCGTTGTTATGGCTGCATGTTGCCAGCTTGTTGTTACTGCACGTTTCAAAATTGCTGGACATTTTTTGTTTGTCTTTTTTTTTGCTTTTTTCGAACTTTTTGTGTTATCGGGGAATATTTTATTTAAAAATTTGAAAAACTTCGGAGATAAAAATTAGAAATTTATCTAATCACATAATTTTACTGCCTGTAAAAGCATAATTTATTTAAATCATATCGTCGGCGAATTTTATTAAAAGCAATTCAAATCAGTTGAAAATTTATATTTAAAAAAAAAATTTTTTAAAGTTTGACAACTGATGAGTAAATAATTAGTGAACAATAACTCTCAACATAAACGAGGGTGGTTCGGATAAATCCGGATAATTAATTTTGCGGTTTTTTTTTAAGAAAATTATTTCAAATACATGAGCGATTAAAAAAAACCGATGTCATGCCACGGCTTTGAACTACAACAAAGACTGCTGTCTGCCACTTGTTTGGACTCCATTCCTCCCTTTTGAATTCCTTTCCACTGCTTTAAGTGTTCGTTTTGTTCAGTTGTGCTGTCGTGGAAGGCTAATCCTGGATGCCCCAGCACATCAACAGTATTAAGTAAAGGTAGAAGATAATGTTTGAGGAGAACAACCGTCAAATCACTATTAGCGAAGTTGCTGAGAATGTTGCCATATTTTTGGGCTCATGTCAGGGCATGTTTGAATATGAAACAGCAAGTCGCAGCGAAGCTCCTCGAAAAATATGCTGAATTTTGTAAACAGCATCGAATATTTGTTCATAATTTTTCATATTCATAAGACTTGGCTCCTTGCGAGTTTATCTTGTTTGAAGGAGGTGAAGAAACCCAAGAAACGTCGGCGTTTCGCGAGGAATAGGGGCAGTCGCTAAAAAAATTGGAAAAAGCATTTGCATAAGTTGTATTATAGGGCAACTACTTTGGAGTGGACAGATAAATAGTTTTTTAAGAAAAATTACACTTCTCATTTAATTTAACTTTTCTTAGTAGTCTAGTGTTTGCGAGATGTGATATATCGGGTGTTTTTTATAGGGTGATACAAGTTTAAATCATAATAAATCATAGTAATATATATTTGATATCTATAAAACGGTATATATTGAATAGAAAATTTTATGACATTAACGTTTAAATGTGATTTCGGCTATGTGGCCGCCACGGCTGGCGCGTACAAGGCGCAATCTGGAACACCAATTTGCACAAACAGTAACATTCTGACCATCATCGTTTTTGAAGATATATGGGCTAATGACTCCGCCAGCCCATTAAGCGCACCAAACAGTGTGGATCCTGCTCACCTGCGACCATTCTGTTTATTTACGTACCCATTCAACCAAAAATGGGCTTCATCGGAAAATAAAATTTTGAAGGGACGAAGTGCACGATAAATTTGGCGAACAGAAACATTATTTTGATTAAAAATTTCCACAATTTGCACGCGTTGCTCTGGTGTAAGTCGATCCATAATGAAATGTCAAAGCAAACTTAAAAAAAAGCAACTATCAGCTGTTAAATGAGTGTGCAAATAAAGCAGTGATGCCAACTCAAAGTTGTACCACTCTATAAAAAACACCCGATATAACTCAAGTATTTAATTAACGAATCCATTAACATAAATTTAGTTTTCAATTTACATACAGCAGATATAGAACAGCGCTATTTTCGAATGCCGTTATTTTTATTAATGCAACCAACTTGACAAAACGAATCAGGCAGAAGTTCTCAGTTTTGGGCCTATTTTCTTGAGCAATTCTCATGAAAGCCAAATCAATGAACTGAAAAATGTTGTAGCGTTCTATTAAACCAGTTCAGCATTCTTTTTTTTTTTTATTTCGAACTAAATTTGGCTTCTTTGTGAATTGTAGTTTTGAGTAACAGACCCCTGGTCACCCTAAATGACAGGCCAACAAAAATGGAACTCATGTGCTTCGGACTTCCAAAGGAAGGAAATGAGCGAATATGAGGAAATATTTGCTCTAAACACAATTATAATTTCAATAACGCAAAACTAATTTATAATCAATCCCTTTGGGGCAAAACCCAACACATCGTACACAACACACGAAACGCCAGAACGGCCAGAAATAAGCGTCGGAGTAACAACCGATGAGCGGCATGACACGAGCATGAACAGGATATACTGGTGGGTTATATTATACACACTAATGTGTGTGTGTTTGCATATGTATGAGCATGTGTGCAGTGTGTGCGTGTGTGTGTGTGTGTGTGTGTGTGTGTGTAGGTACTTTTGCTTTGAAAGACGTCAGCAGTTTGTCTAAAGTAGCATTAAATTATCTTCTCTACGATTTTCTATTTTGTGTTCCATCACACTCATCAAAATCTATTGCGTGGCTTTCTAATATTCAGTTGGATGATGGCAGAAGGGGGGCGGTGGGGGCGGATAAGACATGATAACGATTAGAAAAGACAAAGTGCCATTTACTCCCAACATATAATTCAGTTGTATTTATTTGCCAACCAACAACGTCTTATTATTTCGAGTATGAGAACGAGAATACCGAATGAATATTATGAATTATATATTATTTGAGCAAACTGTAAATAATAAGCATTTACATACGAGTATGTACAGAGATGTGTGTGAGTGTGTGTGTGTATGTGTGTATGTATGGATTTTGTGTGTCCCTATGCACGCAGCCCTATTCATTAAAGACTATCTCGGCATGTATATATTTGCTTAACTATTGATGTTGTTTAACATGCGTTTATGTATGTGTGAGCGAGTGTGTGTGTGTTTGTGTTTGCTTGTGTGTATGTATTACAAATTGTTGTTGAAACAAGATTATCAAGGATATTTCATCCATTTGTTTTTATTGAGGCATCCACTTTTGCCTCAATATGATACAATATGTTCCCCATACAGTCCCAAACTGGAAGAGAATGAATTGCAAATCGTCAGAAGGAGGAGGCGGGAGAGGAGAAGAAGGGATGGAGTTTGTGTTGGGATTTTGATGACTATTTAGCATTCGTGTAAGTTGAGTTTCGTGAGATTTGCCAATCTGAGAGAGAGAGTACACAAATTGTGGGCAAGTAAATGGAAATAGGTAGAGCCAGACATGGAAACTGTAGATATTCAATTTCAGATGACAAAAATAAAAAGTGGCTCTGGATTAACTTTCAAAGGCTGTTAATATGAAAGGTAAATCAGCCGTATTACTAAGACATTTTATTCTGTCATATATGACGTGTTTTTTTTTTACATCTGACTTGTTAACTTTTTCAGCATGTCTGTCAAAAACGACCGGTCTGCAGAAGGTTAATAAAATTCGCTCATCATAGTTTCGATTTTTCATCAACAGCTGATTTGCCTGCAGGTTTTGTAAAAATAATTTTTTATTGAAAATAACACGATATATTAAATGAACTTCCTTGGCCAGTCAAACTACAGTGGCGTTAGAAATTATTCATACACTTATATTACAAAAATAATTCCCACTTTTTTATGGTTTCCGTTTGCATTTTATGACACTTAGTTTTGACAAAACTTTAGTTTAAAAATTTCTTAAATACATGAGCAACATTAAAATATTTTTAAATTATTTGTTCATAATAAGAACAGCTGATGTCAGCTGGTTTGTCAGAAACAAATGGAACACTGTCCTGTTTACATAGATTTTGTCAATATGACTTTGTGTTTGACTTTTACAAAGACAATGATTTAGTGGAATCATACGACATGCATGAGTTTTGGAATGGGATATAGGACATATGAAATGTAGGACCTGTGTCGCGTGTGGCCAGGCTTTACATGATACTGCAGCGTAGTGTTTTATTGTCACTCTCCAATATGAAGTGGTTTGATGTTTCCTCATATTTAACCGCAACGATCATACGATTATTATTAATATTTTAAACGCATGATGCACAATTCTTTCCAATATCCGTTAGAATTTAATATCAGGTCGACACAAAACTAAAAGATATTCAATTTTGATATTTTGCTTTATACAACAATTCTTAAACTGTTTAAAAAGTCTACGGATGGTTCAACTCGTGGCTAAATATGCGTCTCATCTGACTGTTTTTTCCCCGTAGCGTTATGCAACTGTTACAACTAAATACTACTAAATTTTCCATCCCTGACATGAACCACAATACGCACTACATGCGGGCACACAAATTTCTATACATCACAAGTGCAAAGCTGCGGAGTAGGGTATTCAATCCAATAAGGTTTTGCATTAAACGGTTAATAGCGGGAACGATTATTAGTTGCAAGAGCTTAATCGAATACTACTAATCGAATAACTTAGTACTATTCGGTTTATATAATTATTCAATTTTTTTTAGTAGTTTACAGTTTAAAAATACTTCTTTTACTACATTTTTTTCTTTATAAAAATGTTATTAATAAAAAATAGCAAAATATTTTCAGATATCAACAGTTCAACGGCATACACTTCTTGAAAGATTAAATTAGAAGATTATATCTCTTATTACTTGAATAATTATTTTAAACGACTTCTTATTTTTGCCTTAATAAAACTTGACGTTGTAGATACTGAAAGTAAAACGTTTTAAGGCATATCAAATTTCAGTGATCTTTTGCTGGTCTCTTCTAAACATCAGCTGTCTTCCATTATAAAACTATAGGGTGTTTTTTATAGAGTGATACAACTTTGAGTTGGCATCACTGCTTTATTTGATCACCCATTTAACAGCTGATAGTTGCTTTTGGTTTAGTTTGCTTTGACATTTCATTATGGATCGACCTATAGCAGAGCAACGCGTGCAAATTGTGGAAATTTTTAATCAAAATAATGGTCCTGTTCGTTAAAATTATCGTGCACTTCGTCCATTCAAAATTTTATTTTCCGATGAAGCCCATTTTATGGTTGAATGGGAACGTAAATAAAAGAATTGTCGCTTTTGGAGTGAGGAGAATCCACACTGTTTGGTGCGCTTTATGGGCTGGCGGAGTCATTGGCCCACATGTCTTCAAAAACGATGATGGTCAGAACGATACTGTTTGTGAAAATTGGTGTTCAAGATGGCGCCTTGTACGCGCAACCCGTGGCGGCCACATGGCCGAAATCATATTTAAACATTAATGTCATAAAATTTTCTATCCAATAAAGAGCGTTTCATTGATATCAAGAATATATTAAAGTGTTTTATTACGATTTAAACTTGTATCACTCTATAAAAAACACCCTACAAAAGGTCCATTTGTTGTTATAACACTTTTAATAATATGATGGGTGTGTTGTTTTTTTAAATAATAGATAAAAACCACTAATAAATAAAGCTTTTGCGATTAATCGATTAGTCGACATATATTTTTCCAATTTCTAGTCATTCCGAATGTATGGAATGTTATTCGCTTATAGGTATTCGATTAATCGAGCAACGCTTAATCGTTTCAATACCCTACTATATACGCCTAAGGTTTTTTTTATCGACCGAGTACCCGTTTAAAAAATATCTAGCATTTTTTCTCTTAAAAACTCGGCTTCACACGGCACTTGGAATAACTCCTATACATCATATCACACATTGCATTTCATATAACTTTGATATTTCAATACTTTTAATATTTTTTTTTAGTGCTGCAAAAGTTTGTTTTCATTTTTGTGGAAAATCCCATATTCTTGCATGTAAATCGTTGTGGTTAAAGTCTGTACTTAAACATTCTCAGAAAACAATCTATTCCCAAATTTTTTTATTTCCATCTCGGTACTACATTTTTTGAAAATTTGTTTCTCCCAGGATAACTTCGATTAATCGATTACTCGACACAAATTATTCGTATTATTTTCTTATCAATAAATAAGCATTTTTAAATTATTCGCAAAATCATATGATTAATCTTACAATGTTTAGTGGTGTGAATACCCTACTGCGTATGCACACTCGGCTGAAAGAGTAAAAAAAAAATTTAGTTTCTATTACGGATTATTATTTTGTTCACGTTTTATTTTTCCATCTGCATACTTTCCATTCGTTTGTTGCGCTATTGATTTTTACAGGAAATCTTGCCTAGAAATTTTTTCCAAGAAAATTTTGTTTTTCGCTTGTATCTGCAATTCAGTTGATGTTACAACAAGAAAGGAGTTTTGAACTACAACAACTCTGTAATGAAAGGTTTAATGATTGTTTGTTGTTTGGGTAGTTTTCAAAGTTGGAATTTGGAAGTTTTGGTCATGGCAGTGTGATATGCTGGAGTTGCGATACAATTTTTTTCATTTGAAATGAATTATATAAAAAAAATTTATTTAACTGAAACAGTGAATTATATTGATATTAAATTATATATATTATATATATATATATATATATATATATATATATATATATATATATATATATATTATGTTATAATAAAGGGAAAGTCATTGAGTAATTGTTATAAAATTAAAGGGGGTAACAAACTTAGAAGTTTGTGCAAAATATCAAGTTTCAAAGAGTTAATAAAAAAATGTTTTTTTGCGTTCTCTTTTTCGGCAAATCGAAGTCGCAAAAGCTTAAAATCGGTCATTACAAATTCTTTATTTGCGATGTTGCGTTTACTGCCATCTCTTTCTAGCTGCGGCTGCGAAAATTCCATTAAATTAAAGCCTTTTAAATAAATGATGCAGCCAAGTTAAGAGCAGCATACACAATTTTCCTCATGTTTCTGCCACCAACTCCCTTTTCCAATCAAATAGAAATAGTCACGTAACAAATTATACGAAATTTCATCGCCGTTGTCGACGTTTGCAGCAGCAGCAGCAGCAGCGGCAGTGGCAGCAAGTGCGGGAGATTCCATTGAAGGCACCACACACTTGTGCATTTTTAATATATTATATAATTATATTTAATATTAAATATATACTCATACGGATTTATTCCCTACGACGAATACTCACTCGTGTGTTCTACTGAATATGTGTGTGTGTTTGTGTAAGGCATTTACATAACGGAGTACATAGATACTTTACGACAAGTACATAAACTTATTAACAATTTTCTTGCGGCTGCAGTACAAACAAGCAGATTAACTGACATACAAAATGGGTTAATTTTTTTGGGTTTGGTTTTCAATCTTAAAATAAGAAAATATCTTCATTTCATTGAAAGAATTTTAAAACCCTTTTAATACTTTCTCTTCAACAACTCACTGCAATGGAATCTTCATCATTAACGAGTCAAAATACCCAGCACACAACAAATCACCCCGTGTAGAATGAAGGCTGTCATATAATTAATGTAACAACAACTTTTAACAGTTTTTTGTATAACAAAAACACCAAACAATAAAAGTGAATAGAACTTGTGTGGAAAATTACCTTTTTGTCGTTTTTAATTTAGTTATAATTTACCGCTACACTCCCCCAAAACACACGCCCTTTCACTCCCCCACACCCTACAGGCGACATCAACGAAAGTTCAGACAATTATTTCATATCAATTTATAGAATTGAAGGAAATATTTTTAGAATTCAAACAACACAATTGTAATTGATTGTAATGCTGTGGGTGCGGCGGCGTCATCCTCATGCGTCAGCTCAGCCAATAACCGAATAACTGGCTGATTGCATGACAACTAGATTGAGTATATGTACAGGGTGTTTTTTTGCTTTGAGTCCCTAAAGTTTTTGTAACGGTTTTTGTGATTTATAATCACACTGTACTGGGACGAACAACATAAAAAGATTTAGTTTCAAACTCAGGACTCTATTTTGCGCATTTTATAGACGATTTCAAAACTTCTATGACCCACTCAACACTTCATTTGAGCATAGAACCACATATTGTTCCGATCCACATTCTTCAATTTTTCAGTTTGTAAAAGACAGGGGTCCTGGAGGTTGTAAGAGTGAGGGAAAAGACAGAGTGGTATTTTGTGTGGAGCTGCTTGTACTGGAAAGCTGGTTTGTTGTGCCATTCGTAATTATAAACGCGAAGTTAGCTGCAGGTTATTATTTCAAATTTGATTTCATTCTTTTGGCCAAAGGATTTATGAATTCATTTTGTTTATTTGCTGATTTAAATATTGCGAAAATAATTAAATTATTAGGCAGAATGACTGACAGGTTTAAGGCCCATTTAGCCGAACGCTTAAGCATTTACGCAGCGTTTGACTAAATGGGCCTCTGCTCTTCTTCCAACTTTTGTTTGGTTTCATCTAGTGTCATTGATTGAGTACTTGCCTTAAGCGGATATTAAGTTCTTCTTACTTTCGAGTAGAAGTTTAGGGGGTGCTATTTGTCTACACAATGTGTCTTATTATGGTTCTCGAATCGACTCGGCCGGTTGTAGTAGATTAAAGAAATTTTTCTTTAAACTCACACCATCTCACATTATTGCTGGGTACTTAGTAGGGTATTCAACCGGTGCCCAGCAAGTGTTCGATTAATTAGTACCCAGCAGCTGTTCGATTAATTTTAAATTAACCATATTCGATTACAAATCTAACCGATAAATTTCGTTTGCTTAACCGATTAAAAATCTAATAGAAATTTTGTATTTTTTTACAGAATTTTAACATGAAAGGAACCTGCCGTGAAGAATGGGACCATTGGGCGTGAATATAGGAGAGATTAGTAAAGCCTCTGCTACTCTCTAATTGAGTTTGAAGTAATTATTAAATTTGTATTGATGACTTGTAAAAAGCCAATAATACTATAGCAAGCGATTTAATTAATGGACTGAATGTACTTAAGGGAGAACTTCAAGTTTTAAACGGACTTAATCATTCCATAAGTCGAGAGTATTTCCTCGTTGAAAACTATTTTCTTTTCAAATGCAGCAGCTAAGAGGACTAAGGAGTTTGAAAATACAAAACTTTTTTCATAAATCATTTACTGTTTGAAGTTTACCAGGATCCAGTGTTGTCAATTTCCTGCTTTTTATTATGCGCTACCACATATTCAACCCTTTTTTATACGGGTCTTGAACTATCTATAAAAAACTATTTTATTGTTATATTGATATCATTAATTGATTCAATATATATTTAGTATAAAAAAGAAATTTAAAAAGTGGAGCTGTACCATGGCCTTCCCATAATTCATCTTTGGGCTTCTTGCGAAGTTTGGGGTTTCAAATAAGACTAAAATCTATGTTTGCTGACATAAACAAATTATGGATTTCGCAACGATCTCATTATACCTACTGAAAATAGTTTTGTTAAAATCTCCCTGCAAC
This sequence comes from Linnaemya vulpina, assembly GCA_963675445.1. NCBI lineage: Eukaryota > Metazoa > Arthropoda > Insecta > Diptera > Tachinidae > Linnaemya > Linnaemya vulpina. Next base: position 9,764,770 of record OY776280.1, on the reverse strand, counting down.
TTACTGGCTGACCCTCGTAAATATTATTTATGTATGTATAACATAAGCATTTTGAAAATTACGATGTATCTAATAGTCAACATATTTCTGGAATTTTCTTTGGAAGGCACAAATTGCAAAATATTCCAAATACCCACAACTACATGTACGAATGTATGCTTGTATTCAAATAGGTACGTGTGCGTGAATGTGTTTGTAAGGATGTACGTACATACCAACAACTATGTGCATGGAATAGAGATTGTTGCTGCAAAATTACTTTAATAGTTCTTCTAACTTCTTTCTTTTTAGTTTAAACATCCATTCGGTTCGCTCTTGTTTCCACCATCCACACACGCTCTAAGTATCTGAATATATTTCCATCTATCGGTGTCATCCTTAACATGTGTTCATATCCACGTATATAAATATGGCTGTATGTATATAATATAGATATATTATATATATTTATCTACATACATACGTGGTTTTGTATGTGTTATATACTTTACTTCAATTGCTGTATCTTTATCGCTATTATTTTTTCTCATTTTTCCTTTTCGTTTAATTCATCTCTTACCTAAACAAAACAAAATAAAACACATCCAAGTGCCTGCACACAAACACTCATACACATCTCCCTACATACTTTCTTTGGAACTTTTTTTTCTTTATTTTACCATAAATTCTTTTTCTCCATCTTATTCTTTAAGCCTCTTTAATTCTAAATGTTCAAAAGTTTACTAAAAAGAAGCTGCCACATTTTATTGTTGTTGTATATTTTGCTGTAGTTGTTGTTGCTGTGGTCCTTTCTCTAACATCTCTTTAACGGCAGACGGACGTACAACAGTCACACAAACAACAGAAGAAATGATGTTATGAAATTCAAAATGAGCAACTTCCTTAATATGCTCAGCACCGCTAAACCAGACTACAACACGGCGGTAAATGATGGGTTATAAACTTGAAAAAATCCCTACTTACATACAACAACAGCAACTATACCAACATCATCGATACTTCTCCCCCAAAAACAATTTGCAGCGAAAATGCTAAATCAACAGCAGTGTTGCCGTATATTGTATATTTTCTGTGGGATTATAATCAGTGATGTCAGGTAGTTTTATACTATTTTTTAGCTTTTAATATGTTTCTTTATTTTTTGACTTATACAAATATATTTCCAAGAATCCTAATAAAAAATTATTTTGAATCTGTCAAATTACCGAAAATTGAATTAAATTGTGTGGTAAAACTTTTTAGCAACACTGTTCTTGGCAGCTCAGCTGTTTTCATTTGTTACACATGATTTGTTTGGTCTAAAATTTTACCATGAATCGACTTACAAGGAATGTCAGCAATTTATTCAATTTTATTTTAAGCCCATAGTGCAATTTCTTAACGAAAAATTGTGTTCAGCAGCGAAGCCGATTTCTGGGTAAATGGCTAAGTAAACAAGAACAATTGCCGTATTTGGTGTGAAGAGCAGCGAAAAGCTTTCCAATGCTTTTGCCAGTAGATTGTGGGGCAGTAGCAAATAAGTCCCGTTAATCTGCTCTATAAAACCCTTAAAACATGCCAATTCTGGTGTACTAGACTGGCAGTTGTATTTTAAGAAATGTGCATGGGTTTTTCCGGAATATAAGTTTTTGTTTAATTATTTTTTTTTTATAAATTAATGAATTGTGGCAACACTGATCAATCGTTGTTGTTGTTGTGCGCTCCCACAAGAAGGAAATACTATATTAACATAAAACTATTAACCAAGTAAACGAGATTTATACAAAAGAAAAACAAAAATACAACAACCGAGTAAAGCATTAAACACAATAACGGCAGCAGGTTACGAACTACAACCTGTCAATATTAGAATACACGCAATGAAATGGGAATAACTATTTTAGCGACGGCATAGCCACAGGACTACCGACCGCCGTTGTAGCTGTAGCTAAAATTAAGCTAATTTCTATTTTTGTGAGCGACAATGAGTAGATGCAGTGTTGCCAGTATAATATAAATAAATTCAATTATTTTAAACTTTAGAATATGTTGTTTTATTGTACAAAAAGAAACAACAAACTATATTTCCAAGCTAATGAAATGATTTCTTGTCATATATTGTGGACTTTAAATATATTTTATTGGAATAACACTATTTAAGAGTATAACATATATGAAAGCGGCTACACTGGCGCATCAAGAGAATTCTACTACAAACAACAACTCATGGTTATTGATTTGGTGGCGTCGTCTTAAAAATAATTAAGTAGCTGACTACAAGGCGACGATTGTAGCCAACGACTTTTGTAGTCGGTGTTCGTGTAGTCTGCTGTCGTTATTGTGTTTAATGCTTAAACGAATTTAGCTTTTATAAATCGCATGTACATCGTATAACCTTGTAAATTAAATATCCTTGTAGCCTCATGGCAGCAGCATAAAGGAATGAATTGTTTAATTAAAAATATTTTGAAAAGCACATTTTCTTACGTAACCAGTCGATTAATTCTTTGTTCAATTATCACGTTCGATAGCTTAAATGCAAATACCACACAACTTGTACGACATACAGAATCCGCAGTACATTACAGCCAGGTTGTATTGTCACCGACCCTGTTTAAATGCCAGAGTTATACAACTGTTCCAGGACAGTGGTAGTGTACTAAAAAATTAAGCTCTCCTTCATCGATGCCGCAGAAAAATTTTGCAGGCGAAGTAGGCTACCCAAAACAAGAAACTACTTTAAAGTCTTGCCTTAATAAAAATATATCAAGTAGCCTCAAATTTATATGAACCCGCTTCAAGTCCATAAAAGTGTTGCCACCACGCAACCAAAACATTAATTTTTCGAGAAGTACTGGCGGTTCTTGCTTCTCTTCACACACACACACACACACACACACTTCCAAGAATACCACACATTCATCTGAATCATATTATGGAAACTTTATTTCATTTCTTTTACATTCACATTGAAGTTATTCTAACTGTAAAATAATTGAGAATCAGCAAACATCTTTCAAATGTTTCATTTCAGCCATGAAATAATTATAGTTGCAACAGAATGTGCGACCCAACTCACGTATCTTAAAATCATTTGCCAAATCCGAAGGACATTCTATTTTCTTGCATATACGATGGGGTACTTCAATGTACCCATTGTGGTAAATATTGTTGAAAGTTAAAAATACGAAAGCATTTTTAAACATTCTCACAGTTTTATACGTCCACAAGGGTACGGGAATTTTATGCTGGTCGGCCAAAAAGATTGGCACCGGTTGTTCTTTTTTATTTTTTAGTTGGAGAACGCAGTGCAAGTCTTTAATATCTGTTGAGTCTAAATTACAATCCAAAACGCCCGTGCATACTTTCGCACCTACACGGGAGGGATCGCGTGCCCATTGTTCCACACGTCCCCAATTGCCAGCAGCGATTTTTTTGAATTGTGGTATTATGTTCAACATATTAAACGTTAGTCTTTTTGAGCTGGTCGTTGAAAAATCAGCCGTTGGTGTTAAATGACCACGATGAATAACATCATCTACAGTTGATTTTGTCAGATAAGGTTGATGTGGGCCCAGTAAAGAGTCGAATCTTTTAGCAATTTCTGTAGGAAAGAATGCAGCGAAATATTGATGTTTGAAAATTTCATCGGAATGATATTTTAAAAAACTAAGATGGGCGCCACCTGGGAAAAAAAAAGTTTTCTTTTAATTCTTCTTGTATGAAATAAACTTGTGTAAATAACTCACCCGGGGGATATGCCTTATTGATGGTAAATAATGGCCTCATATGTTTCGGATCAAAGCACACTTGGTAGGCTTCCACGAATTGTAGACTGTCGTGAATTTTAATGTTAAACCCGATTTTATATAGAGTATGCGGACGCCGGCAGTAGGGCAACTCTGCTGCAATTAGAGCTGGTAGCAAACTTTCTTTTTGCGTGCATGAGCTATCTTCGAAAGGAACTCTAGTGAACCTTTCATTATTGTTGCAAGTAAGGGAATATGATTTCTCAGGAGTGCCACACATTCCAAAAATTGTTTCATCTACGGGAACTTTTCGCCTTCTAAACAACGCATAGTGACCATTTCCATGATATTTCACAAACACACGCCAATTGTTCTCCCAATATTTATCTTGAAGTCTTAAGTCACACAATATGGTACAGCAACATTGTTCTATCAGTTGTATGAAAATTAAATATTTTATAAAGTGCTTCAGTAGCCACGTCTCCATGTCGGCAAAGTGTCGTTTGAAACTGAATAATTGAGATTTTTCCTTTCAACTTGAAACTTTCCAACGTTAATAATAACACGTAATTTTTATTTAATAATTAACTTCTTTACGTAAATGTTATATCTTAAAAGATAATGCTATCAGTTGTATAAAAATAGACGCTCAAAATAAAGCTTAATATGCTTGAATAATTAACGCGTAGTTTTTTTTTTTTTTTTATTGACTTGGTTAACCCTGTATGGTTACCATTCATTTTGGTTACTCTACGTTGAATCGACTAACAATCTTTCAAAATAATACTGGTGAGACAATTATTTAAGTTGAAAATATACAAAAATATTTTCAGTGAATAGGTTTATTCAAAAAATAATTAAAAATAAAATAAAACATAAAACTTTTTTACTCTCTTCATAGAGTTACGCGACAAAGAGTAAATGAGCTTCGTCAATTCGTAAAACAGTACCCATCCAGGGTTAAATATTTAGTTAAACTTTTCACAATACGCACAATTAGAACGAATGCCATAAAATGAGAATGTTTACTTTTCAACTATTTTTTATTTATAAATAAACGAAAAGATAACAAATTTTGAAACACCGAAAAATTGTGAATGATAAAAAAGAAATATTGTTTCATAAAAAGAACAGCAACACTTTTTAAATAAAATTATTTCTCAATAAAATATTTCTTTAGGGTCACATCTTTTTCTAATGATATTTGATAACGGGTGTTTTTTTAACTGTATGGAATCTGCCTGAATGAATCCGTCCATTTAAGGCCAAAACAACTCTATCGAATTATGGAAATTCACTAACAAAACAATTTATATAAATCTGTTTCTAAAGTTCGTAGAGAACTTCGCCCATTTGAATAATCGGTGAATAATCGTTTCGCTCTAATTTCACTCTTCTTGAATCAAAACCATCGTGGACAAAAACCAAATATATTATTTCGATATATAACAATACAGTTAACACAAATCTGAAGAAATTTTATAATTTTATTAATTTAGATTGCCGCCAGGTGGCGCAAATTTGGCCAAAATATTGTCTAAAATTTATGAAAAATTTGTTCAGAAACAGTTTATGGTGGCTTCACAAAAAAGGCCGTCAAAAATTCAGTTTTGATATAATCATAAAATAAGGCATTAAACACAATAACGACAGCAGGCTACGAGCTACAACCTGTCAAAATTCGAATACACGCATTGAAATGGGAATGACTATTTTAGCGACGGCACAACCACACGACTACCAACCGCCGTTGTAGCTGTAGCTAAAATTAAACTAATTTCTATTTTTGTGAGCGACAATGAGTAGATGCAGTGTTGCTAGTATAATATAAATAAATTCAATTATTTTAAACTTTAGAATATATTGTTTTATTGTACAAAAACAAACAACAAACTATATTTCCAAGCTAATGAAATGATTTCTTGTCATATATTATAGGCTTTAAATATATTTTATTGGAGTAACACTATTCAAGAGTATTAAATATATGAAAGCGGCTATACTGGCGCATCAAGAGAATTCTACTACAAACAACAACTCATGGTTATTGATTTGGTGGTGTTGTTTTAAAAATAATTAATTAAGTAGCTGACTACGAGGCGATTGTTGTAGCCAACGACTTTTGTAGCCGGTGTTCGTGTAGTCTGCTGTCGTTATTGTGTTTAATGCTTAAAACGAACGATTGAAAGCTTTTAAGCTCTGACCTTAAACATATTGTATAGGAAATACATACATACATTTTATTTTTCGACTATTTAAGCGATAAATTGTTCAAGGAGTTTATTCAAGCAGCGTTAACTCAAAAGCTTGTACTTGAGCACTTTTTCGATTTTTCAAAATTATTTCATCTTGTTTCCGCCGTTTGTCTGGTTGGTTCGTCCGTTCGTTCGTTCGTTGGTTGGTGTTCTCTTTTTTTCCTTTTTTTGGAATACCTATTCCTATTATAAGTTTTTGTTCATTTTAATTTTATTATTAGTACGAGCTTGTTGTTGTGTGTTTGTTTGTTTGTTCGTTTGTTTGTTTGTGTTTTTATCTGACTTGTATATTTTGTGGCTGATTTGCTCGTTATTTTCGCCTTTTTCTGTATATTTTTCGTTGTTATTGGCTTCTTTTATCTTTACTTTTGTTTCACGTACTTCTTTTTTTAAATTTTAGTAAGAATGTATTATCTGTGTGGATATGCACATGTGTGTGTGTGCATGTGTTGTGTGTGTGTGAGTTAATTTTTTCAATAATGTTGTAATGTTTTGACGACATTTGGTTTTAGATTTAAGTGGATTTTTCCATTAGCTTGTTCTTGTTTTAGCTATTGTTGGTTGTTATTGTTGCTATACGAATAGCGATATCTTTTTATTGTACATTTGTATCTTATAGTATCTATAACTAAGCAGATTTTTTTGTTATTTATCTGCTCATTTACTAAACGCAAGAGTGTTTGTGTGTGCAACAAAATGTACTGGCTTGTGGAAGGTATAACATTCTTGATTCGGCCGTATCTACATATCGTCACACAAAATGCTAAAAGTGCTGTCCAATCTTTCCAAAGGATTTCTAATTGTATAAAGGTGTAGAAAAATAAAATAGAGTCACATAAAATAAAAGTTGTTGGTTGGGTTTTGGTTTGTATAAGCTTCACAGCCTACTACACTTATTATAATGTGATTTTTTAAAATTATTTTTGGGTTTTCAATTCTCGAATGGTTTATACAAGTCTTTTGACAAGTTGAGAAGTTTGAAACTTTTCAAACCTGTTCTTGAAGTCTACTGACGATTTGGTATGAAGCACCAATGAAATTCATATAGATAATGCTTAACCAAACAACAAATATATTTCATATTATATAGCCGATAGCCCTACTACTAGCTGATAGATTTTACATACTTAGTATATAATATGTATATATATTAGTCTTACATTTATATAAGGTTAATATGATTTAAATATATAAATAAATAATATTTCGTATTATAAAGGTTTAGCAAATATAATTTTGGTACAAAAACTGTACTGATAATTATTACAAAACGGTCCAGTTAAAGAAAAAAGGAACCCACAAAAGTACATCTTAATTCTGTTATTTAACATTAATTAATTGTCAATATATTTTGTCATAAAATGTTGGATAGAACCTTTTGCATTTCGTGTGACGTTAGGTATCTGCATGTGTACACATGTTTGTCCACCGAGACGCCCTTCTGTTTAACATTTATTTATTTATTTTTTTTTTTGTTGTGGGCAAAAGTTGAGCTGACTTTGCAAAATAGACATATTTCGTACTTTTTAGTATTGATTAATCATTTATTTGCAACCATTAAAGAATTCATTTAACAACAACAAAATCACACGTTTATAATTTTTCCTTTGGGTTCTTAAGACTTAAGCTTTTCTCTTTTGTTGTTGTTCTTACAATTTTATGACCAACAACAAATAATAAAATGTGGTGTTTACAAAAAGTCATTAAATTTAGTAGATACATTCATGATTTCACCACCAAGTTGTGATTTTGGAATTTGTTTTTTAGTCACTTGTCGTGTGAGGCCAGATATCAAACTCAGGGCAAAATTACACAGGCCAACAAAGATTTGTTTCGGTTTGAAAAATTTTAAATTAATTTTGATGATAATGAAAATGACGTTAATAGTGTATTATTTCTAATAACATTTTTAGAAAAACCGCTGGAAGTTTCACAACGTGCACATGCGAACGCACATAATAGGGCAGTGCGTCAGGCCACGTTCAAGCTAATGTTCACAGTGTTCATATTACACCATACCTTTAATCCTCATTAAAGTTGTTTCTGGTTGTTGTCGTGTGCAATATTTCAAAGCTTTAAAGATTTCCGTCAGATGACGGTCGAGAAGATCAAAATTACGATATAGAAATCTAAGAGTATAATAATTCCATCGTAGGGTCCAGGTTTACACTAATTGTATTCAAGTCCCTCTAAATAATGGGAGCCTTGGAGAAAAATAGATTGCTGAGCGGAGGCTTAGGAAACCTTCTCTTTCATAATGAAATCAATGCTACACAAACAAATAAATGTGAGCATCGAGGCCAAGTTTCTGTCGAAAAACTTCGGCCATTAATGAGCACCAGGTCTTGATAGTTAAAATAACATTTTAATTTGTTGGCAAACCTTAAACTTGCCAATATTTTTTAAATATTTTTTAATATTTTAATACGGCCTCTGGAGCCGAATGCGATATCGAGCGAAATTTCAGAACAATTTAAATGGAATTTTCGATAGAAATTTCAATACAATTTAAATGGAAATTTCGATCGATATTGAATGCCGTAATTTGCTCCCTGGAGTAAATATATGTTGTTGCCAAGTTGCACAACATCAAATTATTTTTCATCACGTTTTTAACAAAAATTGCTGTAGCTGCGCTTTTAGACCCGCGCATTAAAACAGTTAAGTTCATATAGTGGCATTTTGGATATATCAAAATTTCTGTATTTAAAGTTTTATAATTTTGACAGCTTTTTCGTCAAATATTCCACTGTGCAGCGTACAACCTCTGGAACTTTCTATCACTTGCAACTCAGTTTTTCTTATCAGTCAATAATATCGGGAATTTCGCACTGTATTGGGAAAACAAAAAAGAAATGTGTTGGCAACATTGTACAGCATTGTTTTTGTTTTCTTTATAGGTTGTGTTCACTTTTTATTGTTGGAAAGTTGTGCCATTTGAAACCACTGAGCAACCGATTGCATAATAGCCAGCAAAATGAAGATTATATGACAAATAGCAAATGCAATATCACTGTATGATGGGATGGGATCGATTATTTATAGAAGCAGAAAATATTTACACACACGCAGATCAACTGATAAGCTATTAAATATATTAGCAAACTAATACATGCACGCATATAAACGATTTTTGTTTAATAAAATCAGTGTTGCACCGTGTTGTGCATATACATACATACATACATATTGTGCTTGTATTTGAGTGTGTATGCATTTAAACAGCATAAGCTTTTATAAAGCGTGACATATAATATTAGATCACATTTTTATTATTATTTTTTTCTTGAATATAAATTCTCTTGTTTTCTATTCAAGGGGAGAAAGTACGAGTAGTTAAAATACGTAACAAACATACGCTGCGCAATTACGTACAAAATGCGATATATAGGGTGTTTTTTATAGAGTGATACAAGTTGAAATCATAATAAAACATAGTAAAATGTTCTTGATATCAATGAAACGGTCTTTATTGGATAGAAAATTTTATGACATTAATGTTTAAATATGATTTCGGTCATGTGGCCGCCACGGCTGGCGCAATCTGGAACACCAATTTTCACAAACAGTAACATTCTGACCATCGTCGTTTTTTAAAACATAAGGGTCAATGACTGCGCCAGCCCATAAGCGCAGCAAACAGTAATTTTCTGTTGTCTGTTTCAACAAAAGCTTGTGTTTTCTCCTCACGATAATTCTGTTTATTTAAGTACCCATTCAAGCAGAAATGGGCTTCATCGGAAAATTAAGTTTGACGAACAGAACCATTATTTTCATTAAAAATTTCCACAATTTGCACGCGTTGCTCTGGTGTAAGTCGATCCATGAATGAAATGTCAAAGCAAACTAAACAAGAAGCAACTATCAGCTGTTAAATGGGTGGTCAAATAAAGCAGTGATGCCAACTCAAAGTTGTATCACTCTATAAAAAACACCCCCTATATGTATAAACAGCTGCCTAGACTTTTAAAAACTCTCGTCAGCTGTTGGGATTAAAATATATTAAAATTATAAATTGACACTTTGAACGAAACATTTTATCAGCTAATCTTGACGAAACAAATGAAGTTCAAAGATCTTGGAAGCGTCCGGAATATATATTTATTTTTAACTACCCGCTACGAAAGTTGAAACTTTTAAAAAATCCGGAAGTTATTAGTTCTAACCCGTTTTAAAACATCGATTTGTCATCAGATCTCGACGTTTTGAGGTTCTATCAAGCTTCCCCGACTGATTCGGAGAACCCGTCACTATCTACATCTGTATATATGTAAGTGTATGAGCGTGTATGTCTGTTAGTACGTGATCCGCTTATATATTTGGAACAGCTTGACCGATTTCAACCGAACTTAAAGTTCCCGTTAATTTGAACCGATTCGGTGCAGTAGATTTAAAAAAAAAACTTTTTTAGTGTTTTTTAAAATAATTTTTAAACGGCGTTGTCGTTCGATTTTGAAACCAATCAGCTCTCAAGACTAAAACACCAAGTCGCTCACTCTTAATTGGGTCTAAAGCGGTTTGTCCGTTTGTGAGACAACGTGAACGAAAAATCTTGGAAAGAAGTGATTTTTCTAAAAAAAACTTACTGCAAATTATATAGCCAGTCACATGGGAATCAGTTGATTTGGAAATGAAAAAAGTGTTGTAGCTTTAAGAGCGAAAGTTACAGGGATGGCCTTTAGAGGCCACCGTCTTGAATTCTTTCTCCCGCACTTATTACACATCAGCATAATTGTGGGATATATTCAGTTTACAGGCACTTGATATTTAGCGAATAGATTCATATCCATCGAAATATCTTAAGAACATCCATTCACACTTTCTTAGGATTCATATTTTACCACCATGTATTGGGACAATACATTGGGGATACGAAAGAGTTTGTGCGTGTTTGACTGTCTGCCAGTGTGAGTTGCATGACTATCCAACATGTACGAGTATAAATCTATGGCTGTTTCTTTGTTTATTTTACAGCAACATACACCTATTAAAGCAAAAAAAAAGAAAAAAAGGAAAGAAAGAAAAAAACAAGCAAATAAAAAGGAGAAGAAAACATCACATAATCGCAGGAAACGCCCTTATTTGTTTATGAACTTTTATGAACACAAAAAACCCACACATTCGTTCCCAGCTGTAGCACGTTCTTTGGCTGTCATCTGTTCTTCCTCTTCATTTTTTTTTTCTACGTTTAAAAACTTTTACGTTTTTACTACTATTTCGCAGCAAAAGAGAAACTACCAACAAGAAAAAAGCAGTACAGAATCTACCTGTTAAAAGTCTTTAAATATATTATAATTTATGGAGCGCATCAAGCGAAAAACAAGTGAATGTCAATGCTCGTGAACATCTACAGGAATGAGTGACAGCCCAAAAGCATATTGTTTGAGAGTCCCTGTTTCAGTTATAGAAGGATATACTCACACCTTTTTTAGCATGTTTTAGCGTTTCAGTTACATCGTCTCATTTCTTATCCCATAACTAAGGGAAAACTAAAGCGGGTGATACATATTTCACAATGTCCTTTACAAAACCGTTTTAATTTCCATACTTTTTTTTACTATTCGATTTATATACATAAACCTTTCAATTTAGTTTGCTATTCTAAATAAACTGTTTAAATTTTTACTCTGAATAAATCCATTTTATTTCTATTCTACTCCATATTTACCCTTTAATTTCCCATGCTATTTTAAATGAACTCCATAATTTAATAAGTGAATCTCGGATAATTTCTTATGCTACTCCAACTAAAGTGGTTAACTTTTCGTATTATTCTTAATAAACTTACAAATTATTTGCTATTTTCCATGCTACTCTATTTTATAAAGTAAAAGGGTTTAGTTGTTTATGCTATTCTAAGCAGACACTTAAATTTTTGTAGCCTATTAAAAAAAAATCAAATTTTTGTACTACTCTAAACAACCGCATAAAATGTTTATCCTATTCTAATTAACTGATTAATTTGTCATAATTAACCGATAAGTTTTTGATTTCAATCTACACACCACCAACATTTTTGCATGCTACTGTAGGTAAACCGTTTTTTTTTCTTCATTATGATCTACTTTCATACTTTGAAAAAAATCCGTTAATTATTTTTCAAGCTATTCTCAATAGCAAGTTAAATGTTCGTTGCTATTCTAATACAAACGGTTTAATTTTGTATGCTATTGCACGTAGTCTAAGAGATCTTGTAAATTCTTCATGCTAATCATAATAAAACAGTCAGCCTTTGTGCTACTCTCAATAGAGTACTTAATTTCTGTGCTATTCGAATATATTAATTTAATTAACCTGTATTTTATTCTCTTCTGCATAAATCGTCTTACTTTTGTTTTCCCTACTATTCTATATAAATCGGTTTATTTTTCATGCTATTCTACACGAAACGTTAAGTTTTCATGCTACTGCATATATGTACATACATCGTGTAATTTCTATCTACTACTCTAAGTAAATCTGTTTATTTTGCATGCTATTCTACATAAAATGTAAGCTTTTCCATGCTACTGTCTATGCATCATTTTTGTCTGCTACTCTAAATAAAGAGTTTATTTTTTATGCTACTGAATATAAACCGTTATGTTTTTAATAATATTGTTAATATACTATTTAGTTTTTCATATTAACCTAAAGAACCCAGTTGGCGTTTATGCTATCTTAAATAATACAATAATTTTTCATGCTACTCCTGAATATCCTTTTAACTTTTCATGCTATTCCTTTAATTCTTCATGCTACTATAAATTAATTGACTAGGACTACATACTAGTCATGACATTTGTTCAGATCGTCTTGGTACTATAAATTAAATTTATAGTTTTTATTTCTACTATTGTTTCATATGCTATTATAGCTTTTTTTTCATGCTATTCTATATAAAACGTAAACTTTTCCATGCTACTATCTATACATCATTTAATTTTTGTCTGCTACTCTAAATAAATGGGTTACTTTTCATGCTACTGGATATTAACCGTTAAGTTTTTCATAATATTGTAAATATAGTATTTAGTTTTTCATATTAACCTAAAGAAAACAATTTTTCATGCTACTCCTGAATATCCTTGTAACTTTTCATGCTATTCCTTTAATTCTTCATGCTACTATAAATTAATTGACTAGGACTACATTCTATTCATGACATTTGTTCAGATCCTCTTGCTACTATAAATTAAATTTATAGTTTTTATTTCTACTATTGTTTCATATGCTATTATAGCTTTTGTTTTTTATACTATTCCACATAAATCTGTTTATTTTCATTTGCTATTCTATATAAAATGTAAATTTTTTCTTGCTACTGTCTATACATCATTTATTTTTATCTGCTACTCTAAACAATCCGGTTAATTTCTCATGCTACTCCACATAAACATTCATATTAATTAATATGAAACTAAATAAACCTGTTCACTGTTACGTTATTCTACACAAATCTGCTAATTTTATAGGTTATTAGAAAATACCTGCTTATTTTTTCATGCTATTCGTTTAATTTTTCATCCCACTGTGAACAGAACGATTAATTTTTCTTGCTTATCCTAACGAAGTAGTTTTTATTTTATTTTTTTTGTTTACAGTTCTTTAGCTTTAATATTTTCCACAGCTTTCTCACTTTCCCACCTGCACACATACACCCGTTTTTATTTTAGTTTAATTTTTTTAACAACATTGTTTTCTAGCGTTTAAATAGTATTAATAAAACCATTTATTTCATTATAGTCGTACGTATTCTAGCATTTTAAGATAAGTATTTTCGAAACACTACAAAGATCTTGGCCATAAATCTAAACTGATAAAAAAAAACATACGAACGCTAATGAGTGAATTTTGCAATAAAACTTTTTGTTTAAAAATAAAAAATTATAAAAAAAAATTTGCAAAACACACTATAAACTTTATAGTATAAAGAAACGATTAAACAACGAAATCGTATGTATAAGCAGTTGATAAAGTTTGTTGCTTTATTAATTGTAATGAGACGCCATATTGAAGCAAAGTAGAAGTATTTTAGAGAATAAATAAATAAAAACTGACGATTGACTGAAATTTTCAAAAGATTACAAATACAGTTGACGTCTGTCTATATAATCGGAATGCAAAGAACTAAACAAAACGAAAACAAAATGGGATGAAAAAGTATTTTGAGTAGAAAAAGCTGCTCCACCTATTTTTTTTTAATATTTATATTCGTTTTTGGCAAGGTCAACAATATAAAAGCGAGAAAAAATAAACAAAAAACTACAAAGTCGGTGCAGACTTAGTAAAACATCGGTGATCTTGGTTTATAAAATTTTATTGTATTTTGAACACTTTTCAGTTTCTTTTTACACAACTTTGATTTTTTTTTTTTTTAATTCCAGAATATTAAAGTTGATATTCTTACGAGAAAAAAAAAAAACATGCAGAAACAGTATTTATATTTTTGATAAATAAATTAATCTTGATGAAATAATGCGAGGAGAATTGAATAAGTTTTTTAATATTCAATTTTTGTCCAGAGTTGAAGTTATTTCAAAAGCTGAAGATGCAAATTCAGAAAGCTGTAGAATCACAGTTTTAAAAGCACATAACCTCATTTTTTCATTGGTCACGTGCCACTCATGGTGACTGCCGCGTAGCAGGTCTCAACACTTGAGCATTTGTAATAAAAAATATTCAACGACGGCAACAACAACAAATATGTTAGAAGGGATAGCAAAACGCTCTTTGTTGGTAAACTCAAAGTGCAAATTTCAGCACGAGATTTTAGGAAATAAAGGAATTTAATGTTTAGAATTTATTACTTTTCCAAAATTTTAGCCTTTTTTGCTATTTTTTTCTCTCAGTTTTCGCTAATAACGTTTAGTTTCAAACTGTAACTATAAGAGTGCTGTCAAATATTTGAAATTTATTTATTTTTTTTTTATGAGGAGAAAGTTTATGCACTTTAAGCGAGTTCATTTAGTTTTCGAGATGCTTAGAAATTTTTTTATTAACCCTTGAAATGAGCATCTTTGCATCTGCCGCGATTGCGTGCAGACTTATTATTATTATTCATTGACATTTTTGTTTTATATTGATCAAATATAAGCCCAATAAATAACTTTATAATCGCATAAGAAAATAGTTTTTCAAAACTGCAGCCGTATGGTGCATTTGTAACGACGTTATCTGCTAATAAAAAACAACTGATGCGGTGCCAATTTGAAGCGAACTTTTCTTACTAATAATAAGAGCCTTAATTTTTATTCTAAAACTGTAGGAGTACTAAGAACTCGGTTTATTCTTAAGAAAATGCTATATAAAAATTAACGGTTTAAATATTGACTGACACATTCAAGGCTAGAATCATACACTCCAGTGATACCCAAAACATATTTACAGTGTTACCAGCTGATGATTTTTAGCACGTGCATCGAATTACAGGGATGCATTTCCAAAGAAACCCTCCTTAGAACAGGTCGAAGAATACTAAAGAGCACTGTGTTCTCATACAGAAATTCATTGAGAATTACGAGTGACACTTAAAAGGTTTTATTCGTGAAAGTAATCAAAATAAAATTGAAAATTTAACTGAATTTTATTGATTTTTTTCCTAACGTCAAATGAACAGAAACAGCTCTCGCAACAAACTTTCATACTTATCTACACATTAGAATATATGTATACCGTATACAGAGATAAATATTGATATATGTATATGTATATAGTCGTATGTATGTACACGTAAGTACATATATATTATTTAAATATTTACCCTATTGTTTGTAGCTATTGACTGAAAAAATAATATAAATAAGGCCACTTAAAAGTTGTTAGGTAAGAGATTAGAAACAAATTAAATATATTGTAACTAATTTTGGTAACTAATGATGGCGATAATACAGCAACAATAACAAAAGCAGCAGAAACAATATATTCAAGTTAAATATATAACAGAATAACAAAATATAAATAAATAAATAAGTAAATAAAACGGTTATAGATACACATCACCTACGAAAAGAACAACAGAAAAACAAACTACTTGTTATAAGGCAATAATATAACGTAAAGCTAAAATAAACGTTGGAAATATATGTATAAGATACGAACGAACTCATTTATACGTAGTTCAGTTCAAACCCAACGAACATTTTCTGGCCAAATTGCAATAGACACTGCAGCATCCGAGTGGGACCAAAAAGTCTACAAGATATTTTGTGTTCACTACGGCAACGTACGATTTAATGTGTTCTTTACGGACTGTAAATTACAAAAACAAAAACATAAAATTATCGAGGGGATCAATATAAATGGAATTTTTACGAATCAAAAACTTTTCTCGGGCGCGCATTATCTAAATCGAGTAGATGCAAGAGTTCTGCTGCTCTCTCTTTCTTTAATATTTTTTGGTTTAGCACACATGGTGTAAAAATATGAGGTGCTAGAGCTCAATTACTTTCTGATTACATTTTTGCAAATGTTTCTAAACAATAACTTCTCGTTGTGTGTGAATAATAAATTCAATGAAGCGCAACCGCTTAATAAAACACTTTTTGATTGACTTTATATAAAAGCATTTTTATATGGTACGTGATTAGCCATTTTAGAACAACAAAAATTTCCGGAAGATATATTTTTAAAGTTCTAAGTTAGAACTTAAACTTGATCTAACACCGCCAACTCCCATTGCACGCTAAATATGTAAATAAAGTCAAATAAAAAATTAAAAATAAAATATTTAATTCAGGTTTGCTTTTGCATATACTGGACACAGATCATGGTACAATTACCAGGTAACGCTAGTAAGTATTTTGTTGTTATTATATAGAAACGAAATTGAGCAACACTTTAAAATATTACATACGGTTAACATTAAACAGCTGGGGGAAAATCATGGCACTCGACAGCGATCGAAGTTTCCATTTAAATTGTATAGAAATTTCGATCAATATCGAATGCGGTGATTTGGCCCCTGAACTTTCCAACAGACTGTGATGGCAAACAATTTCGCCCGCAAATGTTGGCTGGGATGAATGGTGCATATGAAATAGAGGAAGAGGAATAAGTAACAGTACAACGAAAAATCCAATAAGAACACAAAATAATATTATAAAAGTTTAAAAGTATTATTATGTCTGTCCGTCTGTCTTCACATTTGGGTATTTATTTGTGCATGTACAAATAAAAGAATAAATATGTAAATATGTACACTCGTGTATATAATAAGGGAATACATAAGTAAATACTACATACATACATCTCTGTATATAAGTACAGAAGTATACATTAGGGCCACAAAGTTTTTTTTTCAGCTGCAAGTACCAAAATCGATATGGCAGAGTCGAGTGGGCCATACACTTACAGATATGAGATGTATGTACATATATCTATGTATGTATATGGTAGGTATAATACATGTAGAAATGTAGTTAAAAACATCTGCATATACAAATCTATTGATAAGTAAATAGACATCTACATTCGTACATAATTGTTTGTCTTTCTATAACATTCTGTTGGAAATAGTACACGGTGGCACATGATGATGACTCTTTTTATTCCAGTTTGTTAACAAACAAACAGCCATACAAACGTACAAAATTCAACAAAATTTTGCAACGTGAGTTTTAAAAATAGTGAAGCTAACGGTGGCTGAAAGAGGGGGAGGGAGGGGGGGATGTAGATTTGCAGAGTGAGTTTATCGCAGGAATCTTTTGTGGTGTATGTATTCATACATAAACAATATCTGTATATACTTTTCTTTGTATGTATTTATGCATGTGTATATGTGTGTGGGTGTGTGTAGTAGATACAATCAATCGAAAAACTCTTTAAATAGTGGAGAATATGAACGACAACAGCTTTGCTTATGGAAATACATGCACAAAACTATTTCCATCCTCATCGATTTTTTCCCAAATGCATTTCGCTTTGTGTTCGTTTCCTTTAATCAGCTTCTGGAAAACAAATTCCATTTTAGTATGAAGCTCGTATATTTTTTTCTTCTTTTTTACAAGGATTTATTCTGAAATATTGTATTAATCATTTTAAAATGATCATATTATTTGGATCACCCAAAAAAAAAACATCTCAACACCCACTGCCACCGTGTGTTTAACTGTTTTAAATGCTCACAGCAAATTATCCGTTCTTCCCCAAGCGCAATCCATCGCGAAATATAGGGACTTTTGTTCGACTTGCAAATTATAACACACATCCCCAGAAAAGCCACTTTTCCACAAACATAAATCTTTCGAAATAAATCAATAATAAAAGTAACTTTGGGAAAAAACATATTTTAGGAAACGCACTTTCTCCAAAAGTACTTTTAAGCAAATAGTACTTCTGAAAAGTACTTTTCTGGAAGGAGTATAGTTTCATAAATTATTTTATTATAACGAACATCTTTTAAAAAGTATCCATGAATAGTTTTCCAATAATAATAATAATAATAATAATAATAATAATAATAATAATAATAATAATGATAATAATAATAATAATAATAATAATAATAATAATAATAATAATAATAATAATAATAATAATAATAATAGTAATAATAATAATAATAATAATAATAATAATAATAATAATAATAATAATAATAATAGTAATAATAATAATAATAATAATAATAATAATAACAATAATAATAATAAATAATACAAAAATAACAATAAACGAAAATATCCTTCAAAAGTATTCTTTCCACAAAGTGCTGTATTCGCAAAGAATATTAAGAAACTATTAGGCGAGGAAAGTACTTGTTTCAAAAAGTACCTTTTTCGAAGTACTCTTTTTCAAAAGGTACCAAGTTATTCTTGCAAGTACTTTTTGACGACAATGTTCAAGTAGACACGAATATTAGTTGGTAACAAAAAAAAAAAAAAACTCAGATTTCAAATGCTTCAAAATTATACGAGTATTCTTGAAGTTAAAATTTTTAGTACCGTTCTCACGCATTTACATTTCGGTGTACCTTTTTTAATCCCACAAAAAAATAATAATAAATAGAATAATATAAATTTAAAAAAAATTCACATATTCAGATTCTACTGAGCGCTTGTGCATGGTACCTTTTCTATACCAAAATGGTACCAGAAACGCGTACGATTTTTGCCTCTATATTTATAGCGCATAAAAGTTAATTCAAGTTTGTTTTTTCAGGGGACTTGAAAGCTCCAATAACCTTTCTGCTACGTAAAATAGTTTAGGAGATACATGGAGCGCAACAAAAAAGTACCAAATTCAGCTTTTACCCCCTAAAAGTACATATATCCTTCGCAATCGAATTCTTATTACTACTAAGCAATATAGTCAAAAAATACTTCATTATTTAAAAAAATTAAAAAAAAACAAACAAATAAGCAAATAGTACCAAAAAGGGGTACAAATTTACTCCTTGTAGCTACGAATTTTCGAAAAGTACCAAAGCGTATGCGGAATTTATTTTTTTTTTTAGAGAATAGAATGCTACAAAAAGCTTTCTGTTATGTACTAAAGTTTATGGTATGGACTGCAAATAAGTACCGAATTTAATTTTTATCCCTTTTTACTCAAAAAAGTACCAAATACTTGCCGAATTATTTTTGAGCATTATTTGTATGCGTTTGAATTTTTTGGTTTATCTGTCCTAGTTTTCGAGTTATAAAAATTCCTATTTTACGTTTTCTTCCCTTTTTTCCTCGTCCACAAATCAATTTTGAAAAAAAAAAAAAAAATTTCTTATTGAATCCATACATCAGAAGAGCAATCTAAATACCATCTATAAGCTTTCTAACTATAATCGTTAAGGCTGGCGCTGAGACCTGAGCCAGTCGGTAGGTGACGTTACTATTTTATATGTGCCGATGATCAGGGTTGATTAATAAGGGTAAAATAGTACTTTTCCCAGTAAGAACTTAAATTCTAAACTTACTGCAGTAAAACAATAAAATTTGAAGTAATTTTTTCTATTCGAACTCGAACTCGTTGCGTTTGACGTTGCCAGGCGAATGTCATTGTTATCCGTTATATTTGATCACACTGTGCAGCATACGTTTTGTATGACAACTTGGGACGCCTGTGCGTATACGTTATGTAAATGAGCTGTTTTTGTGCAAACATACATGTTCGTACTGTTGATAATTTTATCTTAAAGAGCCATGTTGTCTCTGTTCATAAAGAAATTTTATATCTCTTTCAGACCGTGATGTTGCATCTGTTATGCTGCTGGGATTCGGTTTCAATATTTCCGCTACTGTTTTACCAAAGTCCAGCGTAGCTCGACTTGGCTGATTATTCTGCATGTTTGTTTCTCTCCTTATTCTTCTATT
This sequence comes from Linnaemya vulpina, assembly GCA_963675445.1. Lineage (NCBI taxonomy): Eukaryota > Metazoa > Arthropoda > Insecta > Diptera > Tachinidae > Linnaemya > Linnaemya vulpina. The sequence goes on along the minus strand of OY776280.1, from coordinate 9,744,499 downwards.
CGCTTTACCGTTATTTAAATTATTTTGTAATATTTTTGCCTCTCATTTCAAACTTGTCGAAATGAAGCACAGAAACGGGTTTAATTTTCAATTACAAAATTACAAATTATTTACAAACAAACTATAAAGAGATAAATTTCAATGTTTCCAACAAAATGTCAAATTTGGTCTTTGAACAGATTTAGGCCATATCCCAAACCGTCAAGGAGCTTTCCTATCACTTAATATATATGATACTTGAAATAAAAAATATTTAACAGCTGACAGACTTGTCTATAGTATCACAAGATATATTTTTAAGTTCTGTAAGATATAGTTTACGGTTACTATACCCACCACGTTTAAGGGCCAATATATTCTTATATGTACCTATTTACATATGTGTATGTGTGTATACCCGAATGACGTACGTCTGTATGCATATTTGAGGGAAAAATCAATAAAAAAAACAACAAACCTCCCAACTTGAGTATGAAGAGCTTCTCAAGTAGAATTTCAGCATTTGTAATATTTTAATTATTTTTATTCACGGCATGCAGTAACACTATATACATACATATATGTACCTGCATGCACACACATGCATACATATGCATTTATGTCGGCATGTACGTCGGCAAATATAAGCCGAGCGACATTCGTCACATGTCACCTTAAAAATCATGCAAATAGAAAATGTTTAAATTGTAAAAGTGCAAAATATATTCTATGAAATAAAAAATAATGGATACAGAAATCTATAATTTGACTACACACATGCACACGTATGGATGTATGTATGTATGCATGGATGTATGTGTAGCTATAGGTATTAAACATTTAATGCGAACATTGTAGCGAAAACAACACGACATACATACGTACCTACGATTTATATACACACAGACTACATACACACACACACACACACACACACACACATGTGAGTCTGTATGTAATAATCTGGTGCAGTGGCAATTTATATTTAAATATTCACAAACGTCATGGAATTTTTCTACATTTACAAGAAATACATACACACACACTCAATCAAATATATTGTGTTCATGCACACACTTGAATACATACATTATGTAAGTAAGAGCTTGTTTATACATACACACACACATGCATACACATATTTATTATATGTAGTTCTTATTTCGCTTTAATTTTATTATTTGACGTCGTTATTGCTGAAGTAATTGAATACACGTGTCAAATATGAGTGTGTGTGTGTGTGTGTGTGTGTGCACGGCAATCAAACACCCATCATTTTTCTGTTTCATGCTTCTTCACCTTTTTACACAGAATTAAATTTTAATTCTCTCCACTCGATACCTATTACAGTTACTTTGTCTCGAATAATTATAAAAAATTTGTTGGGTTGGTTGAGTCATTTTGGCCCACCCTTTAAAAGCTCTTAAACTAAGAGATTTGATTTGAGTAGCCTTTTGTAATAAAACTTTTTCAAATTATAAATATTTTTTATAGATACAAATCTGTTACACTTACAGACTTCCAAAGCAATTCAATAACTTCGTCATGGAGTCGGCCATTTAAAGCGAATCAAAACTTACCTGAAATGATAATAGAAAAATATATAAAAATTAGTATTTCGTAACAGAATAGAAAGAGCATTAAAATATTTATTATAAATTACATCATTTAATAGAACACGTTGTAGCTAATTAATAAAACCGAAGACCGGAAAACAGGAGGCAAAATTGTAGAACAAGAAATTATTGTTTTTTATTATTGATAGTGTGTGAGTGTGTGTGTGTGTGTGTGTGTGTGCGTGTGTGATGTCACTGTTTTAGCATTTTTATTAAATCGATATTTAACAGGTTTGCGTAAAACTGAAAAATTTATTCAAATAATTATATCACGACAATTAATTTTATATAAAGAAGAATTCACTTGTAGAGACGAAAAAACAGTATTCTAAGATCGCAGGGGAAATACGAGTTAAAAAGGTCCGTGTTATAATAAAATATTGGGGGGCACACAGATGAAACAACTGCTGCACAGTAGCCCGCTTGGATTTTTTCCTAACTAAATTCTATATTTAATAAAATGTTGAGAAGAAGTTTATTACAGGGTGTCCCAAAATCACAGTATGATAAAATATAAATTTGTTAGTGAAAATTTTGTATATCGCTTATAAAGGGTGTTTTTTATAGAGCGATACAAATTTAAATCATAATAAAACATAGTGATATATTTTTGATATCAATGAAACGGTCTTTATTGGATAGAAAATTATATGACATTTTGTTTAAATATGATTTCGGCCATGTGGCCGAAACGGCTGGCGCGCACAAGGCGCAAGCTGGAACGCAAATTTTCACAAACAGTAACACTCTGACCATCATCGTTTTTGAAGACATATGGGCCAATGAGTCCGCCAGCGCATAAAGCGCACCAAACATTAATTTTCTGTGGATGCTTTGAAAAAGCTTGTGGTTTCTTCTTTCTCAAAGGGGACAATTCTGTTTATTTACGTACCCCTTCAACCGAAAATGGGCTTCATCGGAAAGTAAAATTTTGAATGGACGAAGTGCACGATAAGTTTGACGAACAGAACCATTATTTTTATTAAAAATTTCCACAATTTGCACGCGTTGCTCTGGTGCAAGTCGATCCATAATGAAATGTCGAAGCAAACTCAAGAAAAAGCAACTATCAGCTGTTAAATGGGAGGTCAAAAAAAAACAGTGATGCCAACTCAAAATTGTATTGATAAAAAGAGGCCGAGTCTGAAACACGACATTTGTACTAATTTTTAACTATTTTTACAAGTTCCTGGATTTTTTATAGAACCATATTCGTATATGGTAAAATTTTGACTGTTTTGAAGTCACTGCATGGATAACCCGATATTTACATACAATAAATCTATGGCATATGTTACATAGTACATATGAATGCAGGTACTAGACAGGCACAAGAGGACTCGTCAAATCTTTTACGAAGGAATCAATTCTATGGACATCGTAAGACAGACAGAAGTAACTTATATTCGATTTGATTTGATAGCTGCTTAAATATCTACTGTGTATGTACTATATATTTATATGTATATAATGTACATACTCCCATACATACATACATATGTACTTCTGTATATATGTGTGCATGCAATTATGCAAGAATGTATCTTCCAAATGCGATTCGTTAAATTTTTCAGATATTTTTTTTCTTGTTTTGTGGTATCGTTAGAGATAATAAAAAAAATGCCAGTAACAGCAACAACAACACAAAAAAAATTATTAAAATATCTTGCCATGTTGCCAAAATTCACTGCTACGTACTATAGCAACAACAACGATATTACAATTAAATAATTTTACATTGAATCACATCAGATACAACAACATTATGTTTGGTGGCTAAAGAAAGCAACAAAAAAATAAACAGCCATAACCTACAATAAGAGCAACAACAATGTGAAAAAGAAAACATAAAACAAGAAGAAGCAGAAAAGAATTACAAGCATACATAGATACATACTTACACATGTACATACATACGTATATAGTCATGTATGTATGTATGAACGTGTGTATGTATGTATGTGTGTTTGTATGTGTGCATACGTATCTGAAAGCGAAAAAAGAAATTAGATGAAGAGTTCTAAAAGTTTTTTTATATGTCAATATATACATATACACATACATACATACATACTTACATACTTATTTTTGTATGCATGTATGTGTGTGTAGATTTGTTAGTATTAGTATGAGAGTGCACGGTCATATGCATTTAGCGAGATGAAATCATGTAAATAGTCTGGCTGTGGCATGAATCACAAGTAAGCGACTCAAGCGGCTCAAAAATTTCGGTACAATGAAGTGCAAAGTCCACAAGCTTGTCCGTCACCAGGTGGCACTACATCCGATCTGAAAGGACTTGTCTACTCATTCTTTTGCCCAACGTTTTCACTGACTTTTTTTAAATTCATCAAAGCGAAAGCCTAAGAAACAGTGCGTGGCTTTTTTAAAATCCTATTTATTTATTGTTGAATAAATAAAAGAGATCTCCAAATTTTTATAGAAAAGAAAGTTTCTTTTATAAAAATCTTTATAATTTTATTTTACTTTCTATGAGAGTAAACGGCAACAGCGCCATATACTCCGCAACCAGGGTGTTTTTTATAGAGTGATACAAGTTTAAATCATAATAAAACATAGTAATATATTTTTGATATCAATGAAACGGTCTTTATTGGACAGAAAATTTTATGACATTAATGTTTAAATATGATTTCGGCCATGTGGCCGCCACGGCAGGCGCGTACAAGGCGCAATCTGGAACACCAATTTTCACAAACAGTAACATTCTGACCATCATCGTTTTTGAAGACATATGGGCCAATGACTCCGCCAGCCAGTGTTTCGACAAAAGCTTGTGGTTTCTTCTCACTCCAAATGCGACAATTCTGTTTATTTACGTTCTCATTCAACCAAAAATGGGCTTCATCGGAAACTAAAATTTTGAATGGACGAAGTGCACGATAAGTTTGACGAACAGAACCATTATTTTGATTAAAAATTTCCACAATTTGCACGCGTTGCTCTGGTGTAAGTCGATCCATAATGAAATGTCAAAGGAAACTAAACAAAAAGCAACCATCAGCTGTTAAATGGGTGGTCAAATAAAGCAGTGATGCCAACTCAAAGTTGTATCACTCTATAAAAACATCCTATACAGACAAAAACTTCCCTATTGTTTGCCAAACGACTTGTGTCGTTTATTGGACTGTTAACGAAGAATAATCAATCTTGTAAGTACATTAAAAAAACTGTAGTCGGACCACAATTCTTCTTCTCTTCTCTCTTACAAACTGAATAATTTGCAAAATAGACTTCGGCCATGTGACAGCTGTCTAGCAAGTGAAAGTACCGTTATTTATCTGCCCTTAGTCGACAACAATTGACTCCTAGTGTAACATGCTTTACTAACATCCCCATTGAATCTGTAATTATTTGTCAACGTACATGTCAAGACCATATAAAAAAAGGGAACAAAATATATAGCGATTATCCCAGATGTTTTCCTAAAACAAGCGAATGGGCGAATCCGACCCAGCTCTGACTACACGTTATCTAGTTTTTTTTGTGTGCCACAGTCTTGTCTGCAAAAAAACTGAATGCACAATTTCATAGAATTTCATTTCATTTGCTAACTTCTTATAAAATTATTTTTCCAGATTTCAATTGAACCTTAATAAGAAAAAATTAAATTTTACATATAAAAGTTCGAAATCACGAATATCAGAAACCTGATCTTCGGAGCTTCACTAGCATTTATATATCCATGATACATCCTATTAGTATGAGCATTAAACTTCCCATCCCTGCTAGGAGTCTGCCTACTTGGGTGTTAGTATGTGTGTACGTGATATAAGAGTAGTTGTGTGTGTGTGTTTGGATGTGGTGCAATGTTGTCACATTTTTTATGCCAACTCTTATTATTATTATTATTATTATATATTTTTTAACCCTGTTGACAAGTTGAAATTGGTCTCCGATCTTAATACAAAATATTGTATTATAATCATAACGTATCTGCTACAAGCGCAGCAAAAACAACAAAATAAGGTTTTATTGAGATGGAATATGAAACAACAACATCGTATGCATCAACGATTTCAATGCAGTTTTCTTTTCATCGTCTTCCCTTACCTTTTTCACTGCTGTTTTTGTTTTTGTTGTTGTTGTTGTATACACACGTATTCGTACCTTCTGGCTTTTTTTTTTTTCAATGTACAAACAGTGATAGGCAATTGCGGACGTACGTGTTGAGTTATTCTGGCTTAGGGTTTGAGAAAATACTGACGTTTTTTTCTTCAATTATTCCATCATATTTATTTACTATATTTTTTTAAATCGTTTAACAGTTTAAAATATTTATTTTAAGGCCAAAATAACACACAAGCTGATAGACCTTCTGCTTTAGCCGGTTACTAATAAATATACGAATTATTTCATCAAAAGTTTTGAAAGAAAAAAATATATATCTTATGAAATTTCTGGATCTTTAGACAACACTTCAGCTGAAACAGATCTTATAGGTTTTTTTTTAATAAATCCATATTTTTAATATAAAAAAATTATATAAATAATAAATTGTTTTTTTTAATATTCTCAAGCCCCAGATATTTCCTTTAATATAACATAAGTTTTGTATATGAAATGGTTTTTGAGATACTGAACAAAATAAACTGAACAAATTCGGCTGATTCGGAGAGTAGGACAGCTTTGGAAAAAACAATTTTTATTTTATCCGTTGGTACCAGTGTTAACCCTAGATGGTTACTCTTCATTTTTGTAAGTTGAATCGACAAACAATTTTTAAAAATAATTTCAACAGCAAAATTTTTAAAGTGAAAGATAAATATAAATATTTTTAGTGCAGAATTCAATTCAAAAAATAATTTAAAAAAAAATTATATACAAAATTCGATACGAATTTGAACATAATAAAAAAGAGAAATAAATAATAAATAATAATAAATAAGCTTCGTCGATTCGACGAATAGTAACCATCCAGGGTTAAAAATAGTGAAAAAAAAGCCTCTGACCGAAATTCATACTAAACGAAGAGGGTCGTGTCTAATTACCAATCGATTAGACATGGATCTGCCCACATGCGTCAAATTTTACACAAAATTTCCTGTTCTTTGTTTAAAATTTTTTTTTAATATTCTTTTAATTTTTACCTGTATTGAGAACTGATAGAGAGAAAAGTTTTTTAACGAGATATCCCCAATAGCGTTTTACCGTTTTGGGAGGTATATAAATTTCATGGCAATGCAACTTCCGCCTGCTACTGACGATAGGGGACGGTTAATAACTTCCTTGAGCTGAATTAGAGTGTCAGTAACTTTTATAAATTCGTTAGGCCCACGTCCCACGAAAGCAAGATTTTTATAACAAATATTTTCGCAGATAAAAAGAGACAAATAATTAAATGTAAAAATAAAAAGTATGTAAAAAAAATGTTACAAAATAAATCAAGTTTTGTTGGACCAGTTAATAGACCGAACTTAACCCATTTAATAGTTAAACGCATATAGTCGGTTTTTAATTAATCGCTCAGCAATTAATCGATTCAATACTCGACAACACACACTAAAATAATTTACACGGTCTTTAGGCAGCAGAGTGTTCTTTTCATTAGTGATGTGTAAAACATGTTACTTCTTTGGCCCAGTGTCTGTGATGGTCTGTAGTTGTGTGCAATTGCACTAACGCATATTCTTACACGTTTTAGTAGAGCAGCCATCATCGTTAGTTTTACATAATTTATTATTATTATTATTTTGCTTTGTAATCGTCCTACATTCGAATGGAAAATGAAAAAGAAAACTATTCGTTTGAAATCGTTACGATTCGCATTCGTATTTAAAAGTATTTGCAGAGGAATTATATATATAAAAGAGCAGGTTTAATAATTCAACGTTGATTGCTTCACTAAAAATATAATTGAGATCGATTAATAAAATTTATTAGGTCCGAAATATTTTTGGGCAGTCCTGTGGTTTTCTATCTTCAAAAGCTATCGATCCCTCAAAAATTTAACGCTTCTTCCATGCAAAATAATTGATTTCATCACAGTCTGTCCAAAAGTTGAAAAGTTGCTGATATTTTAGCACTATTTCCCGCTACGGAAATTGAAAATTTTCAAAGATCGACAAGTTGCTGGTTTTAACCCATGAGATCTCGACGTTTGAAGGTTCTAAGAAACCTTCTGACTAATTCTAAGAACCCGTCACTATTAGAGCTGTACGGCTCCTGAATGAATTAATTCAATTGAATCTTTCATTCAATTGAGCGTTTTTAGCTCAGTTGTTTCAGTTGATTCATTTGATCTGTCTCTTTCAGTAGCTCTTTTCAGTGATGTTTCAGTTTGTATGTCAAAATCCATACGAAAAAAATTAATTAATTCACACACATGTGCTAATGCATACAGTGATGTAGTGCTCTTTATTTATAGAGTTGCCAGCAAACAAAAACAACTGAGCTATTGAATGAACTGAGCTAGTGAAACAACTGAGTTACTGAATAAACTGAAGTACTGAAACAACTGAGCTACTGAATGAACTGAAACAACTGAATGAACTGAATGAATTAATTCAGTAAAGTGAGCGGAGCTAAAAAGAGCGCTCACTCAAAAGAGCTGTTTTGTACAGCTCTAGTCACTATGTCTGTAAGTGTGTTTGTGTGTGTGTGTGTGTGTGTGTGTGTGTGTGTGTGTGTGTGTGTGTGTGTTTGTGTGGAAGTATGTGTGTGGAAGTATGGGATCCGCTTGCAACTTTGGAACGGCTTGACCAATTCCAACCAAACTGAAGGGTTCTACTGAGCTTAGAATTCCTGTGAATTTAAACCGATTCCAAACGGTAGAAATTTTAGAAAAACATTTTTCAATTTAAATAACTTTTAAACGGCTTTACCGACCGATTCCAGAGACGTATAAGCTCTCATGATCAAAAACTACGTCGCCCACTGCGAATCGGGTCAAAATCGCTCAATCCGTTGGTAATATAATGTGAACGAAAAAGAAATCGATAAAAGTGAATTGAAAAACTCCGAAGTAATATGCATATCCAATCAGTTAGTTTTCTCGATCTTTTAAGGGACTGGAAAAACTACATCATTCACACTAATCACGTGCAAATCGGTTTATTGATTGAAAAGTTCTAATATTTTGAAAATTAAATTCGTATTAAAAATACCGGACAATTAAAATTTTTTGGTCCAAGAGAATAAACAACTATTTTATTTTCTTTTTTTTTTATAAATTTAACGTATTTGCTATATTTGAATGAAATTAATTCGAAATAAAACTTAGAAGAGCCAAAAAGGAGTTGCAAATCAAAATCGTAGAGCGGCACAACAAACCACGTTTTGATAGTTTTGTGCAGATAAAATTAGCGGCAAGTAGCAGGGGGATTCGTTTTCGAAATTTTTTTTTGTTTGGAGCCACTGTGCAGATTTATTTTATTTTATATTATTTAACTGAATATAATGGGGTTGACACCCTATAGTGTCATAATTTCGTTTATTAAGAAACCCGTTTAATTGAAAATGAGCCTCATCTTTGAAGCTCCTGGGATTGTCAAAGTAAATCTGAGACCAGATTAAGGCATTCTATAGCGATCGAAATTTCAATACATTCCAAATACCAGTTACGCTTGAATACCGAAATTTGCTCCCTTAATAGTTTATTGGCATTGTTGAAACGTCTATATATTCAGGCTAATTCGCTAGAATACACTGAACACGCTTGTAAAAATTACAAGACAGTGAACACTTTTTAAGTTGAGAACTCTCTGCAGAGAGAAATTTCCCAGCCACTCAATTTACTTTGATTTGTAAACAACACACAGGGAGGGACTGATCTTGGATTTTATTACCACGTTTATTTCAATTTTTATTCCAAGAGAAACTATTAAAATATATTTTTAAATAATACAACGCAATTATTTTGAAATTCCATGCAAAATATAATAAAAACAAAACCATAATCAAATACAATTCGAATTAGCTGCTTGTGAGTGTATCTGAAACAATTTAACAACAAACAATAAACTTCAAACAATAAAAAAAATAAAAACTAAAAACTCTCTCGCCCAACGGAAGTGTGGAGGGTGGGGTTGGTTGTCTTCTTGCTATTCGGCGGCTGTGCCGGCTAGTCGATACCGAGCTTAAGGGCTGATCATCACACACTCGACAAAATCAAATGTTGGAGAGGGTAATGAAGAGCAGGGTTTGTTTATATGCATATAAATTAATCATACATATTTACACATGTTCAGTACATATTTACTTGTTTACACATATAGTATGATTGTATGTATGTGTGTTTGCATATAAAGGCACTCTAAGTAAGTGTTTTAAAATAGATTCCATAAGATCATGTAAATGAGTTTTCTAGATTTCTCCGATAGAGGACACGAGGCGCGCAACGAAGTAGGATCGTACCAAAACACAGAAAGAATAAAACAAACGGGGAAACAAAGCCGAAATGTAAAAAATATATATACAAACATAAATCTTTTTAAAATGAATCAAAGACGACAATAAAAATAAAAATACACACGCTTAACTATAGAAGTAAAATTATCTCTTTTATTTTTATTTATTTATATTTTCCAAGTCTCTTTGTTTTGTTAGATAGAAGACTACAAAAATACAAAAAGTGTGTTTTTCGTTACTTAGATACAATTAAAATTTGTGAGAATATTTAATGGGTTGGCAGAAAATTATCTGTGAATTTCGCCAACACACAAAAACGTTGTGCCGGCGTTAAACGATTCCTGATAAGTTGTCATATCGAATTGACGGGGGAATTTATTCACGATTTGACATTCTCGGCTGTCAAGCAATCAAAAGATATCGATATTATTTGCAATTTTGATTGATGGGCTAGTAATCGCAACCTGTTGCATTCAGGGAGCGTAACGGTTATATATTTTATTTAAAAAATTATATTTTAATCCGTACTTCCAGAGTTTGATTTGTCGCTTAGAAAAAAATAGTCATTTTCTGCGTATTTTTATTACTCGGAATACAAAATTTCTTTATAGTTTCTTTAATTATTCTTCAGAAAATAAATTATTTCTTGAATTTCATTTATTATTTTAAAAAGGGGATTTTTGAATTGAGAATTTTTAAAACTTAATTTATGGCGTTTTCTTTTCTGGAAAATATGTAAAATTTGTTCACTTCTTTTCGAAAAAGTATCAGCTTAAAGGAGTTTTAAAAGAGAAATTATTCTTATCTTCTTGTAAATTATTATTATCGTAAAACAAATTCTTAACTTTCAAAGGGCAGCATGTTGCCATTTTCTATTAAAAAGTGCAAAATATTTTCTACAAAAGAAATCAGCATTATTTTAACAAATAATAGTTGATTGAAGGCACTTGAACTAATTATATACATATTCGATTTTATATCGGTTAATATTAAGTTCAGGATAATAACAACTCTACAAATAATTATTGTTTCCTGAGAAATAAATAAATCTCACAGAATTATCTCTTTATATAACTTTTTTGTAAGACCAGCACTCAGGGGGGATGACCCCTACATAAACATTCCACTTTGCTGAAACTAGAACGTTGGGGATGGTATTAAGGGAATGAATGAGAAGATAGGAAATTTGTTGTAGCCATTTTTTACAACAGTACCGACGAAAGTGCATCGTGCGAAAAAATTGTGTTCTGCGGGCAAAATTATTTTTGGTTGAACATGCAAAATTTTCGTATTTAATGTGAAGAGCTGTCAGAAGAATTACAAGAAATAGCTTTGCATCCCGAAAAACACACTGTTGAGAGTGCGTTATAGGCCGGAGGCATTATTGGGTCGTAAGACGATGAAGGCAGGAAGTGTTACTATAAGGTGTTTTTTATAGAATGACACAAGTTTAAATCATAATAAAACATAGTGATATATTTTTGATATCAATGAAACTGTCTTTATTGGATAGAACATTTTATGACATTAATGTTTAAATATGATTTCGGCCATGTGGCCGCCACGGCTGGCACGTACAAGGCGCAATCTGGAACACCAATTTTCACAAACAGCAACATTCTGACCATCATCGTTTTTGAAGGCATATGGGCCGATGACTCCGCCAGCCCATAAAGCGCACCAAACAGTGTGGATTCTCCTCACTCCAAATGCAACAATTCTGCTTATTTACGTATCCATTCAACTAAAAATGGGCTTCATCGGAAAATAAAGTTTTTAATGGAAGAACTGCACGATAAGTTTAACGAACAGAACTATTGTTTTGATTAAAAATTTCCACAATTTGCACGCGTTGCTCTGGTGTAAGTCGAGCCATAATGAAATGTCAAAGCAAACTACGCAAAAAGCAACTGTCAGCTGTTAAATGGGTGGTCAAATAAAGCAGTGATGCCAACTCAAAGTTGTATCACTCTATACCTGATGCATTAACGCTTTAAGGCGTAGCCGTAGTCAACATTTACATGAAATCATCTTCAAATATCGAATTATAAAGAAATCGTTCTATCGACTGAAATGGAGATGCCGTATCTTTCCCCATAATTTAAGTGTTTTTGTTTCAAATCAAATCCGAGAGCTCTTAAAAAGTCCTCTGTTGCCAGACATTAATTTTTGTGTTGTTTGTCAGACCGCTTGGGTCCCATTATTTGGGCCCTTAACACACATTAAATATCAGTGTTGCCGTTTAATTATTTTTTTCATGTCCTATTTTATTTTTATTTTTTATTTTTGTTACTTTATCGATATTCTTACAACATACGAACTAAAAGTCTAACTTTCGTATCATGTAGTAGAACAGGCGATTGCTGTTTTTCCTCTTACCCGACTTGCAGTTGTTTGATTATAAAATTCAAAAAATATATAAGTATATTTATCAGAATACATTGGAAAGCTGGAAAAATAGTTGTAAAATACAAAATGCACTAGGCAATATGATTCTCAGTTTGCTGGCAGTCTTGCTGGCAGACAATTGCTCAAGTCAGTTAATACTTTTTTGAAATGGATGGATTAAAATGCGACACAAGATATGATGCACACACTTACACACATACATATACATATACAATAATATAAGAGATGTAGAAATACCTTAATAAAGCTAAAGTTGAAAAGCACTACTTGTTTGTATCTTTATGCTCTTGGATGCTTATTTAAAAACTGAAATATTTTTTAATACACACTCATGCAAACGTACATGCATGTGTGTAAAAACATGAAAAAATGTATGTATGTACATACATTGGTATATAGCTACACTTTTATTATATGTATGTATATATAACACGAGGCAAGTACATACATATATAATATATTTGAAGCATATAAATCCATAAACATGTTAGAGGTATAGAAAAAATGTCCGTTGTATATAAGCAGATACACACTTACTTATGTATACCCTGAGTTCTTATACATAATCCAAACAAGTACACAAGCCAGTATGTATGTGTGCGTGCATGTATGTATGTGTGACGTGTTATAACAAAAATAGACAGACAGAATTTTTGCAATGCAAAAATGTAAAAAAAATTTTTTTAGAGCAAAAGTAACCAGAAGAGGACAAAAAAACATGTGAACTAAATTGAAAAATAAAAAAAAATTTAAAGAATGCTTAAATAAAACCAACAACAAATTCATATTCGCTTACATACTCGTTAGCCCATTCACTTTACCAACTTGCGAATACACTCGCTAACTCACTCACTCACTCGCTAAACAAAAGCTCACCTACCGCCCCAACGACGCACGTATTATAAATATAGTATGTAAATAGAAAAAAAAATAAAATATAAAACCAGCGCAAAGCAACAACGACAAATTTCTAAAATAAACTGAAACAAATGTGAGCAAATATATAATAAAGAAAAAACTGTATGTGTGTGTGTGCATGTGTAATTGAAAATAACAAAACGTCTATTTGACTGTTTGTCTAAACGTCAAAATAACAGCAAAAAAAAAAAACGATATTAAAACCAACCAACAACTCATATATAAACAACTGGCAAAAAAGTAGCTTTTATTTAACCATCCATCCATCCATCCGTCTATTCGTTTATTCATGGCAAATACTTGTACTCTTGTATCTACAATAATTTTCAAATGCGTTTGCAACCAGCAACCTAGTCGGGCCTGGCAATAGAAGGTTTTCTGTAACTGATGCGGCCGCTGAAAAATACGCTGCTGGCCCCAGCTCTGGAGTTTAAGATACAAATGCAACTCTTTTTTTTTTTGTTTTCTTTCACTTTTTTCATGTACGAGTATATAAAAACCTTCAAGTCAGCCTGGCGATAGTTCCAAGTTCTAACACACAAAGAGCAACCAACCAACCAACCAACCAACCAACCAACCAACCAGGCAATAACAACAACACAAACGAGCCAGAGCCAGAGCCAGTGAATTTAATTTGGAGTAAGAATGTTGATATAGGAATATTTGGCTTTGGCTTTGGCCACTTAAAACATATTAAACAAAGAATGAAAAGCAACTGGGGAAAATATACTCGTTGGTATTGGCAAACAAACAAACAAAAATTAAAAAAGAAATACTTTAATTCAATGCACAATTTACAGAAAGAGTAGAGCAAAATGTTTGAAAGTAGAGAGCAGAGCAGAGCAAAGTCGAGACCCACAAAATAAAATAATTTCAGTGTAATTGTTTCATGGAAATGGGATGTAAAGCGAACAAATAAACAATTTATACGTCCAAACATACTTTGACTGTATTACAACGCTAATCATTGTTATAATTTCTTTATAAAGTACGAGGGTATAAGGGAAAGTTTTTAAAAATTGATATGATTTTAAACTTTGCCCAAGTTTCTAGTTTAGCCTTAAAGCTGATATTAGACGTGACCATGACATTAACCTAAAACCAAAACGCACTCGGTTTTTGTGGTTAAGTCGAGTGTATGTTTTATTGAATACAGATTTAATCACACAAGTGGTTCGAGTTGCGTTACTATTTACGGTTTTGGTGTTAATAGTTACGCCACGTCTAATTACAGCTTCAAGTCAAGTCTAATTTAAGCTTTTATGGGCTCGTTCATTGCAAATGTGCGTGCTGCGTGACAGGTGTCAAATACCTTTTTTAACTTTGCGCTACGAAAATTTCGGAAAGTTATTGGTTTTACTCCGAGTCTCATCATGAGAACTCTTATCGAGTTCTCATCAGATCTAGACGTTTTGAGGTTCTAGGAAGCTTTAGTCACTAATTCAAGAACCAGTCACTGTTTCTTTATGTGTGTGTGTGGGTGGGTAAGTATGTGACCCACTAACAACTTTCTAACCGTTTGACCGATTTCAAGCAAACTGATGGCGCCCTAAAGAATTCTATTGAACTTAGATTTCCTGTGAATTTCAACTGATTCGATTCGACTAAAAAATAAATTTAAATTTTTTTAGATGCTTTTTTTTTTAAATAACTAGAGGCTTTACCGATCGTTTGCAGAAACCAATCAGCTCTTAAGATTAAAAACCTCGTCGGGCAAATCGGGTCAAAATCGGTTAATCTGTTCATGAGATATCGTCATGGAAACAAATTTGAAAAAAGTGATTTTTAAATAAAAACTCTGAAGAACGCATCAATCCCTGCTACTCTTGTGAGAATCGCTGGAATAATTCACAACTTATAGCAGTCTCAAAACTAGTCAAATTATGGAACTCTTATTAGACTTTTGAGCTCAAAGACCGCAAAATCGTAGAGCAGCACAAAATAACACGTTTGCGGATAAAATTAATGGAAAATCGCCGGTATGGCCTTTAGGGTCAAACGTTTTCCAAATTTTTTAAACTGCTTCCTGCACTCAGGGACTCAGGCCTATTTATGCGATATATCGTGGCTGCAATTATGAAAAGTGGTTGTGCGGAGACGGATGGTGCTTATGGATATTCGTTGTGAAACTTTCCATACAGAATTAGTCAGGGAATTTTTTCTATTTACGGTTTATTTGGCCCAAAAATAAAGGCTTCGCCCTAAGTAATTCCTAATGCATTTCGTTAGTCTAATCGACAACAACTTGGCGTGGTGGGAATGGAGATCCCGTTGCACCCATAAAATTGCAAAAAGAGATTGTTGATTTGATCAACAGGGACTTCCGATCGTAGACAGTTGTCGAATAGTTTTTTTTTTCGGGGAACGTGCTACTCACTTCATCTATTTTCAGTCACAATAATCATCCTACCGAGAGGACTGTTCGCAATGCGCTGGCTAAATTTGAGTCTACTGCTTCAATAAACGATCGAGCAATCGAACACGATTACGGTTGATGTTTTTCGCCTTCATATTCGACAACATGTTATAGGGTTAAAGAACAACTCCCCCTTTTTGCCCTTAATCTATTACGAATGGTCGAATCTGAAGGCGAAGAGCGCTGAATATGAAATTTTACACAATAATATTGCAGATGTGCGTGAACCTTAAGAAGATATTTCATTTATAAATCGTAGAACGATAATGAGTAGAGATCACATTAAAGGATGATGTTTGGACCAAGAAAAGTGAGAAGAGAAGTGTGGATAGAAATTGTCCAGGTACCAAGAAGTGTTTAGCATACATATTTACACACAAACGGTACACATATACATACTTTCTTATGTACATATATGTGTATAGATGTGTACATATGTACATAGTATGTAGTTTCACTATCAGTTAAACAATTTGCGTATGAATTCAAAATATCAAAAGTAACATGAAAGAGACCAAAGAAAACAGCAGAAAGTTTAACGAACCACCCTTAAAGATTTAAGGAAAAATTATCTAGAAAAAAAAGAAGAAAAAAAAAAAATAAAACAATAAACAAAGAAAAATGTGTGTACAACAAATATTGAATTTCAAATATGGATGTACGTCGCACAAATCCATGGAAAATGTAATAAAGACAAGTAATAATTACGCATTAAATATTTAATTTTAGAAGTATAACAACATGTACAACAATAGTTACGAACAGGACGCCAGCGATTGGTTTGTTCGGCGCGTTGCCTGGGGTTAATTGAAGCGCAAAATTAAGCAGAGTCCTTCTATCAAATAATACTGGTAACTGGAAATGTTTAGGCAGACAAACGGATTAGCTTTCAAATTAATGGTGTACACCGTTTGCAGTCAAACATTTATAATCTCACGTTTATGCAACATGAGTTTAAGAGAATTTTGGCAACAGCCACGAACCTGTTTGGAATGTTCGGGTTACAAAGTAATTGGTCGAACTTGTTTTTATTATTATTTTAATTGTTGTTTATAAATACACTTGATATTCAATCGGGTGTTTTTTATAGAGTGATACAACTTTGAGTTGGCATCACTGCTTTATTTGACCACCCATTTAACAGCCGATAGTTGCTTTTGGTTTAGTTTGCTTTGACATTTTTTATTATGGCTCGACTTACACCACAGCAACGCGTGCAAATTGTGGAAATTTTTAATCCAAATAATGGTTCTGTTCGTCAAACTCACCCATTCAAAATTTTATTTGCTGATGAAGCCCATTTCTTGATGAACGGGTACGTATATAAGCAAACTTGTCGCATTTCAAGTGAGTAGAATCGATAAGCTTTTGTCGCAACATCCACAGAAAATTACGGTTTGGTGCGCTTTATGGGCTGACGGATTCATTGGCCCGTATGTCTTCAAAAACGATGATGGCCAGAATGTTACTGTCATTGGTGAACGGTATAGGAACATGATTCGAAGTTCTTTCGTACCTCAATTAGCTGGCATTAGTCTTGCTGATATGTATGTGGTTGCAACAGGATGGAGCCACATGCCACACAGCGGCCGCTACAATTGATTTACTCAAGAAAACTTTTGACGAAAATATAATTTCACGAAATGGCCCATCAATTGCCCTCCAAGATCGTGTGATTTAACCCCATGGGATTATTTTCTATGGGGTTATGTAAAGTCACTTGTGTACACACAAACAATTAAACAGCTGGAAATCAACATTCGAAGAGTTATCGGCGAGATACGGCCGCAAATGCTGCGAAGACTTTGTGAAAATTGGTGTTCCAGATTGCGCCTTGTACGCGCCAGCCGTGGCGGTCACATGGCCGAAATCTTATTTAAACATTAATGTCATAAAATTTTCTATGCAATGAACACCGTTTTATAAATATGAAATATATATCACTATGTTTTATTATGCTTTAAACTTGTATCACTCTATAAAAAACACCCGATATATAAAATTATATAGTGATTTATGGGAACTTTTTTATTTTCATTTACAAGTTTTTAACAGCTTTAAGAAAGGCAGCTGTTTAGGAAGACCACTTTTATATTATTGCATGATATAAAGTCTAATTCGAGCTGCTGGAAACGGTGTAACAACTTGCAATCATTATATATTAGATACGTAGATCTCTTTAGTTTCCACAGATTTCTGACAAATAACCTTGAAAACAAAAGCGTCAAACGGTAAACAGTTCGGAAAATAAAATCGAATGCTGTATTTAAGGGTTAAATTTTTTGTGCTTGTCTGTCTGTCTGTCTGTCTGTTTGCCTTTCTCAACTACTTACAAAACAGTCAGGGTAAAGTGAAACATAATTTTTTTCTCAATTCTATTTTCTCATTTTAAAATCATTAAAACAAAAACAAAAATTACAAGAGTGGAATTATTTTCTACTGCTGCATAACTCATAAACACTCAATTCCAGCTGTCAATTTTGGTTTCTATTTCCATGGCAAATGGGGGGTGAACAGATGAGGTCAAAATAGCAGAGAACTGTAAGAAGACGCTGCAGTAAAAAAGACTCCCTTAATGGTGTTATAACACGAAAAAAAATATATAAAAAATATACATCAATTCCATAAGTATTACACGAATTAAGAGTATAGAAAGTGAGAGATAACAGGAAGCAAAATATTTTACACTTAGAAAAATTATTGTTCAAAATGTTGTATACCGTTTTTAAACTGGTTTGAATAAATTTCGTAACTGCGTAGTTTTAGAAATATAAAACGCAACAGCTTATTATTTTACAAAGTGCACAATCGTAACTTTTTTTTTTTGTAATCGGTACTTTTTTGTACCCCTCCCAAATATGTAAAATGATATATATAATTTTGTCATTCCATGTGTAATTTCTCACATAAAATATTTGTTTCACTTTTAAGCGAATTTTGTATGTGAAATTTGCTTATATATATCAAATAGTTTTTGTGAATAAGGACTTTTTGGAATAAGCGAATTTTGGAACATTCGCTTTAAAGAGGTACTTTTAAGATTAATTTGGTACCTTTCGAAATAATAGTTTGCACTAAAGAAACTTTTTGAATAAATTATCGTTTACCACGAAATCTTTTTTTTTTTTTTTTTTTTGATAGAACTAGAATAGGTACTTTCATGGAAATCAAATTTTCAAAATTGTACATTTGGGGTATGGAAACTTATGGAATATGATATATTTTGTACTTTTTGTAAGTGATATTTTAAGAAAGCAGTACTTTAGCAAAAGCACTTTCCTAAAAACATATTTACTTAAAAACTGCTTCTTGGGAAAATTACTTTTTGAGAAAAGTACTTTCTGAAAAAAGTATTTTTTAAAGAATATATATATATTTTTTAATTTTTAAAATCTTGGGAAAATAATTTTTAATTATTCTTTTTGAACAAATTATCTTATAACAAAATTTATTTTCCACAAATACTTTAAAAAACGCGTTTTTTGATAAGGTGCTTAATTGAAAAATAGTACCTTCTCAATATTTAAACTTTAAGAAAGTACTTTTAAGGAAAGGTACTAATTTAATAGGTGAAAATTATTTTCCATAAATACTTTAAAAAACGGGGGTTTTTTTTTATAAGGTACTTAATTGAAAAACAGTACTTTCGCAATATTTAACTTTTAAGAAAGTACTTTTAAGGAAAGGTACTAATTTAATAGGTGAAAATTATTTTCCATAAATACTTTAAAAAACGGTGTTTTTTTTTATAAGGTACTTAATTGAAAAAGAGTACTTTCGCAATATTTAACTTTTAAGAAAGTACTTTTAAGGAAAGGTACTAATTTAATAGGTGAAAATTATTTTCCATAAATACTTTAAAAAACGGTGGTTTTTTTTATAAGGTACTTAATTGAAAAAGAGTACTTTCGCAATATTTAACTTTTAAGAAAGTACTTTTAAGGAAAGGTACTAATTTAAAAGATGAAAATTATTTTCCACAAACACTTTAAAATAAGCGTTTTTTGATAAGGTTAAGTACCTTATCAAAAAAGTACCTTATGGAAAAAGTACTTTCTCAATATATAACTTTCAAGAATATACTTTTAAAAACAGTTACTAAGTTAGTAGGTGATTTTTGGAAAAATACTTTTTGTTACAAGTACTATTTGGAAAAATGACATTTTTAAGAGGGTTGCATGAACAGCGAAACTCAAAACGAATGACGTCATTGATATCGATCGAAATTTCGCAGTGTCTATAATTTTTTTAAATTTATTGTTAGAATCTTAACACTAACAAACAATTTTCAGTTTGCCTAGAAAGAATTGTTACGTTATAAGCGTTTATGACAACTTCAAATTGCTGTCAATTAATTTTGCAATTGAATCAATTATTTATGCCAACATGTGCAAAACTATCGAACCATTTTTTAAAAAGTCTTAGTAACTTTTCTTAAGAATGTATTGATTTGTTGTTGTACTTCGCAGTTGGTGTAGAAAGTTGTGATCGCATTTTGTTTGTTGTATTTTTTTTTTCTTTTTTTCTTTTAAACTTCAGACAATTTTTATAATTTAATATTTTCTAAAAATATACACGTTTCATGTTAATAATATTATTTAACGATTTGGTTTTTATAACACGCATATTTAATTGATTCAACTAAGAATTTAATTGAGAGACATTGACATTTCTCATAGACTGTACGAGCGGAAGATATTGTAAAGAAATATTTCTGCCGGTGTATGTGGGTGGAGAGTGTTAACTGCTGACCAGTCGGCCGGCCATTAGCAACAACTGGATGAGTCATAATAAGCATAATGGCTCGTATGGTTGTTGACAAAGGGAAATGTAATGTTTGTGGCAAGATATGACAGGCAGCTGACTTAAATTCTACATCTCCTGTTGTTGGCTAATACGAGTATAAATAAATATATATTTCCTTTTTGGTTTGACGGCAGAAACTAATTTTTTTTTAAATTTTATTTCTTATAAACGAAAATAGAGAACTGATAGTCTGTAGTCGCAACACAAACAACATCCAGGTTTGTGTTGAAAAAGAAACTGTAAAAAATATACTTCGTTTAAACACTTCTACTCACGTTAATATCCTTATAGTAGACATAGTAGATGCCATTTGTATTGAAATCCGTTTTCAGTTCGTTGTATCGGTGTTCGCCTTCTGTGGCATAGAAAAAGTTTTCTTGTAGCGGTGGTTGCACTGTTGTGGGTTGTTGATAATGAGACCAATTTTGCATCGCAACAATGAAATTTTATAAATTGGATTTATTCTCAAGATTTGCGACCGGTTTATGAGGAATGCCTTTTCAGTTAGATACACACGACAATTTTTTGTTTGTTTGTTGTTATAATTTTTATTATTTGTTACACTTTATTAATTTTTATAAATATTTTGTTTGTTTGTTTGTCAAAAGCTTGGAAGTGAAATGTTGCCATTAAATTAATATTCACTAGGCCTGATTTATAGAATTGTATTTTATATTCATAAACTTTTTATGTGATAAATTGTGTATAGAAATTTGCCATATAAGAAGGTTATAAGCATGAAATATTTTTTATGAATTAAGCGTACAGAGAACTGAAAATTTTTGATTGCATAGACAAAAAATTATGATAAATTATGAATATTTTAAAAAGCAGGTCTGTCTACATATTTTCTTTATTTGTGAAGTTTTATTTTATCAATTTAGAAAACAAATCCTAGGATATTGCAAGAATTGGGAATGTACTTGAGGAGTTGAAGAACTTGGAATATGCTTAAGAGGCTGGCTCTCCACGTACACATCTAGTAACGAAATATCGTTCGTTACCAAACGCTTCAGCGTCCACAATTTCAGCGTTTGGTTAAATGGGTTTTTAAACATACAACAAGGACTGACTTTTATTTGATAGTCTCTATTCAGGTAGTTGAGCAATTTGTCCAGTACTGTAAAAACACCCCCGGGGGGGGCACAATAGGCAACTTGGTCATTCGCAACGCCTTGTTGCAGTGCTTTCTGGGGAAAAGATAAGAAATACAGATGGAAGGATAGCTGGGTCCCGCCATTACAAAGGACCAAAAATCAATAGTAGGTGGCAAACCTACATTGGTTTGACCTGTGAGGCGTCACCAGTTTCCTTACACTGGTACCACGGGATCTGGTTGAGCCCCACAGGATAAGACTTCTGCTGATTCTGTGGCCAGATGTTGGTTGTGGTCTCTTCAGTGAGTCCACTTGGTGGCTGTAGTTTGGCACCAAAAGTCGCTGGGAGAGGTGTCAGAGAAGGGTTGATGTTCTGGCATATTCATACTATGCAGGGACTTCGGAACAGCTGATGGTGACCTCTATGGGCTGCTGCGAATCAGCAGACTTTGCGGAAGTGGTGGTGTGTTGTTGGTGCTGGGAGTGTCAAGCGGGATAAGTCTTATGACTTGAACTTTGGTTCCTCTTGATGCTGACGACATGCTTTCTTCGGAAGTAACAAGGGTTTATGATAGGCCCGAACACCTTAGCAAAGTGTATGAATATGGTTTCATGGCGAAACCATATGAGTGAAGTTGCAACCTGTGTAAGCCCTAGGGGGCTGCACTGGTCTGGCCCCTGAGGGTGACTCTAGTGCTTGGGAGCACACTCAGGTAAGGCCGAAACGCAGGTACTGACGTAAACTTGAGCATTCTCTGTACTGTAAAAACAATAAGCGGTACTAAGCTAAGTTTGCTCGCCAGCTTTTCACTTATCAATCCCTGGAATAAACATTGACGTAATTGCAGGCCTATATATTTTACAAATTTAATAATAATAAAAAGAAAATTTATGACTGAACACTATTTGAAAATTTCGTGGACTTAAGCTCGTAGGTAGCCTGATCGCAATAACAAAAATGCTTTAACTTAATAAAAATAAACTGAAAACGACACAAAACCTCGCTAAACACAAAACTACTTTCATAATTCTTAAGAGATTAAGAAAATGTTATAACCAACAAAAAATCTCAAAATCTTGTGTACATATACGTCACATATGTGGTACACTTTGAAGTATCTAATCATCCCCGATACTAGTGAAGCATGTATAATTTGAAAGGTTGTTTTATGTAGATACGCACAGTATGTTTACATATATTTTTTATAATGTATGTACATAAAACTGTCAACACTAAGATCTAAAAGCATATTATTGTTATTTATATCGCAATATCATAATGAAAATTGTTCTAAAATCGCACAAAGACTTTAAAAGTTGTATTTAATCGCATAAATTTAAAAATATATAGAAAATTGAACTTATTGTTGCAACCATTTGCGTATCTAAATTAAAAAAAGAAAGATTTTTACCTTCGTGCTAAACAGGATCAGGTATTTTGACCATCTACATATAGCCAAAGTCCTGCCAGAATTTTTCATTTCAAAGTTCGTTTTTTTATGTGTAAAAGAAACTGTTCTCGTTGATTTAAATTTCATTTATATCGATTTAAATTCCACAACTTAACCATCCATTCTTGTCAGCATTAACTAAGCGAACAAGAGTTTTTTTTTCTTAATTTATTCTTCTTCTGTTCATATTTATCCTTTTACATCCCTTTTTAATCTCTCTTAATGCTTTTGTTTTGATTTTCATTGTTTTAAATGCTTCTTATCTTATTTCTTGCCTGCAGGAAAATTTATTTCTGTAATTTTTTTCTTTATTTTTGTTGAACAGCTGTTTTTGCTACGCTGGGATATTTATGGGAATTTCATATGTCCCGGTGTTGCCAGATTAATAACAATGTGATTAATAACAATAACAATCATAATGGACGGAAATTAATAAAATTTTATTATATGAGAATTTACCTACGAAGTTGAAAAATGGTCATAAAACATTTAAGACTATTTTCTAGTAAAATTTTTTTTTTTTTATAAAAACTGGTATCACCTTCAGCCAGGCCAACTAACAAGTGGTGATAAACAATAATAACCTGATGATGACAGCGAAGGGGTCTGCAATTAGGTTGAAGTCTAGAAATGATATACAGGCATATGGAGATACTTAGCCCATAATCAATAAACCCTTTTTGTTTAGAAAAAATATATGTTTGTCGAATTGCAAACATTTTACTTCAGACTTTTATTTGTGCTATTTAATGAATTTGCCTGATAATTAATTTTATCTTTTATTGCTTTGAATGGAATTTCGTGTTTTTTTAACAGAATTTCATATATTGAGTTTTATTTTCTTATTTAAAAAACACGTCTGCTTCTTGATAAAATACTTCATAATTTATAGAATTTTTTAGCTACAAATCATTTTTATATTTGTTTATGTGACGTCGTTAATACTCAAGGCCGCAACGTTTTGCTAAAATATTTCAGAACGTGTCATAAGCGTTTGTGATAAAAAATATATTATAGCACAGTTCAAATGAGTTTTTATTAAAATTTTAGTTTGAGTTCTTATTAAACAAAAATTGAGTTCGAAGATTTATTTCCACCTTTTGAAATGGATTTGAAAAAGAAATAATATAAAAAACATAATCATTCAGCTGCCACATTACAGAACTGTTTTTAGAATGATTGAAAATTTAATAATTTGTTTGGCTGCCTAAACAGTTTGGTCAAACAATGGTTACACTGTTCATATAAGCTTGCGGCAACGTTATGAAATTCTGTTTATAAAGATTCATACCTTCCGGCCACTGTGAAGAAGATCCGAGTCAATTTCTTAAAAACATTTGGTGGCAACGCCAGCAATCCCAACATCTAATTACAGATATAAGCCTAATAGTTTTATATTTTAAGATAAGAAAAGAAATGTTTAGCTAATTCTTAGTCGTCTACAGTGTGGCGAATGCAACAAAACACTTTAACATATAAGACATCAAAACGCCAATGTTCGCTGGGATGTTTCATTTTTTATCATTTCTTTTTCACAATTATTTATTTCTTTATATCGTATACTTTCTTTTTTACTTGAATTCTATTACAAACCTTCATTCCCCTTATCATCTCATACTAAATTTTATAACGAAATTAGTTCATTTTTTTTTTGCCTTTGATAAATAGCAAACAACAACGCCAACAACAATAAAAAAAAAAAACAAATAGGCAGCAACAACGCAAAAGTGGTGAAAACATATTTTGAATTACACTTAATTGCTTTTTGTTGTACTCGCCACCGTATTATGTAAAATAATAAGTTAAAATGTTAAAGAAGAGTAGGAATAAGAAAATCGTTTTTTATGAATATAAAATTGACATGAGCATTGTGAGTATATAAGCGGAAATAAATACAAAAAAATGTCTATAAAAAAAAATTTATAAAAAATGTATCTAAAAATAAATTCACATTCATATTTGTGAAGTGAATGATGATGCATTTCTACGAAGTACTCAGTCAGTGAAACACCCGAATCAAATTCAAAGTAAAATTACTTTTTAAATGTCGGATCAATTTCTAAATATCACTCGATATGTCATTATTTATTTAAACATCTGGCTTCCTTCTCAGCCTTGTCCCTAAAAATCCTTTATAAGTGATTTAATAATTAATAATCCCTTTGGCAACGCCATTTTGGGAGACAATTGCATCAATGATGCCACTCCTTTCAAATTTATAACAGTTACAGGCGTATGTTCCGATTACCAGATGTCGCAGTTTATTTTAACCTTTTTTTTTGGAACACAATGAAAAATAAATTGAATTAAGTCGTTTAAATCTGCACAAACGAAAACTTTTAATTAATTTTAATAATGAAAAGTCAGTAGCAGAAAAAAAGTTATTCTTGCATATATTAAACACGGAGGGAATTCGCCCCTCTATAATTTTTATAACATAAAACTACTTTATATTTAAATCTACTAAATAAAACAAGCTTGTCATGTTGTTGCTTTTAGAACAAAGTTTTTCAAAATATGTTTTTTCTTAGCGTGCAAAATATTTGCCACGGAATAACATAAATATTAAACGAAAATCATTTAATTAATACTGCCGCATGACAATAATGACATGAGAAATGCTGAATATCATCTACAATAGAATTTGTCTTTTATTCGAATTATAAATTTGACTAATCGTTGGTATAAATTGTGTGAAAGCAATAAAATCGTATAGGAAATTTTGAAAAAATTTCAAAATGAATCACAAAAATGCCAACTCAACGTGACGCAAAACAAAGAAATTTTATTATTTTTAAATTATGAAAAAATAGCAAAATAAAAATAAATATATTATAAAATTTTGTGACACAATTTACCATACACCAGGCAACAACATAAAAAAATGAACTACAATCTACTTTTCTTTAAGTGTATTTAACCGAAATTTTAAATTCTACGGGCAAACAGTAACAACTAAAGTACGATTTCAATTAGATTTGTTGTTCACTATAAAAATAAACACCCATGAAAAAACTCCCAAAGTCTTTGTATTGCTATTGTGAATGTTTCACAAATTTGTCAGATATGGCAGCGCCAGATTTTCAATATTTTACAAATAATTTTACAAAATAGGGATAAAATAGGATGGACAACTGAAACGTAAATGCTTGTATCCAATCTAGGAACAATTTTTTTTTAATTTTATTAAAGAAACAAGATAATAAATTTAAAAGAAACTGTTATTTAAATAATGTAATAATAAGAAAATAAAAAAAAGAGACTGTAAATTATATCAAATCCATCAATTGACGTTATTGCACAACTTATAAGATATTGAATTTTGTGGCGAAATTTTCTTAGTAGTAGACTTGAGCATTCACAACAATAAACAGTTCACACAAGGTTGCCAGTGTCCATGTGCTATAACTTCAGTGAGAACTTGGGTCGAAAAAATTTTCGTTATCCAGTGTAGCAACAACGGCTGAGTAAGAATATATTAATTTTAGTTAATTTTTATACTTTTAATTAGATTTATAAGGTGATTCATAGGGCAGTCAAGTTATTGTGGTATGGAACACCCTATAAAATAACTTATTATAATAAAATGTCTTTTAAAGTGGATACTTCTCACAAGTTATAGAACATGGGAATTGACTACTGATGTGCACATGCCACCTTATTTTTTTTTTTAACTTAAAAGAAAAAATAATACTGCGGAAAAATAGTTTTCCCTTAATCGAATAAATGTTACAATTTCTTCGAATCATTCGCTAATCGTGTATAAACAATGTTGGATCATTCGAACAGTTAATCGATCTAAATTAATCGATTAATCCAACATCACGTAATTGTGCGAATACCCTATTATATACCTTAAAAAATTCCTATATTTTTCTCCCATTAACACGGCTTAGCAGTACTCGATTAGATGAAAGATCACCTCATATGAAAATGATGAAAAGAAAATGGATTCAAAGCGCCCCTTTTTATGTTTTAAGAATTTCAATGTTTTTAATAGTCTTGCCAAAGTGTGAAAGAAACAGTTGTTTCCATTCTTGTCAGAAATTTTTTTATAAATTATTGTGGTAAGACTCTGCTAAATATTTTACAAAATTGTTTAATCCCAAAATCTTGTTACAGTCTGTACAGTATTTTAAAAACGTTTAAATCGATGGAACTATTCCTGAATTAAGAAACCACTAGAGGGAATTTATAACTTTTTTAGCCCATTTTCTATTATATTTTCAGCAATTGAGTTATCAAGTTTCATTAAAATTTTTAATAAGAAAAATTATTTATGTCTCGAATTCAATGAATGTTGTGCAATCTTTACTGAATTCCTTCAAGGCCAACTCCAATTCATAGCACATGAATAACAGAAAAATTTAGATAATTTATTGATGCCACATTTCGCAATTTGTGTACGTACCGGCCTGGTTTGTGAAAAATATAAATACAATTTCGATTCATCGACATGTACTATTCGAATTCGATGTTAATCGAAAATCAATAATAATTTTATATCATTGGGCATATATTAATCAATTAATCGCCCAGCCATTAGTCCTACGAATGCCCTGCTTCATGGTTATATCATTCGGACAACTGCCTGAAAACGGGTTAATCGTTTTATCTAAACAAAATATGAGCTGCTTTATTATTGTAAAGAATCAAAGAATTCCAAACCACTTTGTAAAACAATATGAACCGGTTAATAATTCTGCAGCATTTTTTCATTGCAAATAATTCTGTTAAATAAATATTTGAAATCTTAAATAATATGTAAACGCTGATAAGAAGTCGTTACGGCCTTCAAAATCAGTAACTATTATTTAGCTTTCCTTTATTGCTTTTTTTTTTGCAAACAAAAATATTTTCAATACATCATTTAAATTAACCCACTCCAGATTGATTTAAAAAACTTATTTTGAATCATATTTTCAAATAAATAAATTACTTTTGCAATAAACTGCAACACTTGTCATACACCAACTCGAAGCGTATGTCGTATGTATTAATAAAATCAAGTTGATTAAGATTAAATGCACTTTGTTTTATGGTGTAACTGTTTATTATATTCTTATTTGCATTTTACATTTAATATATTAAAAACTCAGACGACGAACGTTGCTTTAAACCGGGCCAAAATATATTGCAATTTTGTCAAATGTGAACGTAGTTAGAAACTAAAGTTGGCCAAAAGTTTTATGGAAAATATGCAGCGTATGAAAAACCAAAAAACAAAAAAAGATTTATAAGAATGTAGCAGAAAGGAAAACCCATATAAAATTAACAGATAAAGCAAATTTTAAGAATTATAAGAAAATGTGAATCAATAATGTATGAGCACACTCAAGCAAAAAAATAATAAATACATTTTCAAACCACACACACACACACTCGCACTCACATTTGAGTAGAGTACAAACAAGAGATATCAGATAGAAAAGAAATTCCTTTTTTTCTTTTGTTTTGTTTAAAAATTGCTTACAAATTAAACACGAATTTGCAAAAACACTGTATTTCAATTCAAACGCACAACGACCATAAACACTCACTCCGGGGTTTTGTTTTTCTCTATTTATTTTGGTATTTTATTTCTTTGTTTGCTTTTGCTGTTTTGTGTTTGGTTTTTTCCTTCTTCTCTTTTTTTTTTTTTTTTTTTTTTGCCTTTTTGTTTTAATTCAACAATATGAATTTCGTTACCGTTTCAGTTGCGCATGAAAAACGCGACTGATGGATGGATGCGCTTTTACAAGAGCACAAAACCAAGGCAAATGCCAAAGCTCAGATATTTATTTATATGTACACGCCATAGATACACTTGGTTAGTGCGAAATGAACTAACAAACAGACCAACATACAACAACTTGTACTCGTACCCACATACATACATACATTCATACATACATACAACATACATATGGTAGTAGTATTCATGTGGCAACAGTACAACAACATTGAGTGGCAGCAACAAAATTCATAATGCATGCATTTAACTCAAAAGCGCCAGCAACAACAACAACAAGAAGAAATAGCAAGAAATAAGGAAAAGCAAACTAACAAACAAACAAAAAAAAAAAGCATTATCGTGGTAGTCATCATCGTCGTTGTCGTTGTCGTTGTTGTCGTCGTCGTAGCGTCGTGTTTAGCTTTACAATTTCTAACAAAAATCAATGACTTACAAAGCGAATGGACAAAACAGCCAAATGCCTGACTGATATTTTCGAAAGACAGACAGGCGGACGACGGACGGGCAATTACATTTTGCTCTTTGTATTTATTTCTGCTTTACTATTTAAGTATAACCGTCCTTAACACGCTGCAAACCCATTGGCAGTGCTGCCATCCGCGGTCTCAATGGCACCTCAACACACTTGCACTTTTACGTTGGCTGTGCCCAACATTTCTTTACATTCGGTAAATACTGGCATGCAACAAGACGTCGAGCAAGTTTGTGGCCAACTTTTGTTACTTCAATTAGATCTGACACCAGTGAGTGGAGAGATCCCCATACACTACACAAGAGGCTTGTCAAACATAATTTCTTTTTTAAATATTTTTTATTTCATTTCTACACAGTCTGTAGGCAGAGAGAGGCCTGCGTTTGTCATTATTTTCTAGTTCAGACGACGTGAGTGAACCGCAATTTGGTTTCCTATTCTGGTTAACCGACTCAAAAACGAACAAAAACATATTAATTTCCCTTATGATGGCAAAGATGTGCTTTAAATTTCAATATATTACGAAAAGAATTAGTTTTTTTTCTATCTACTTTAATTACAAATCAATATTTTAATTAAATTTTCTCACATATTAATTAATTATTAATTAAATTAATTAGGGCGCTATTGGCTGAATATGTTATCAGGTGCATTTGAAGTGTAAGATTTTGTATTCAACTCCGTAAACAGTCATAAATAAAATAAACAGTCGTAATTAACAGTCATAAATAAAATATATATAAAATTTTTCTGATGTGTTCATTGTTGCCAGACTGTGCAAACATAATTTAGTCTGGTATATATTTTGGAGGTTTTTCAAACTCTTTAATTTTAATTAGGTGCTGGTTCTTTATTCCCAAAATCTTAATAAAAACTTCAAAGTGATCAGTTGAGGGGTAGTTTAGCTAGTTCTGATGATCTGCATTAGCCCCAGTAAAATGCGCATAGGAAGTGGCTAAAACCCCTCAACTGATCACTTTGAATTTTTTAATAAGATTTTGGGGAAAAAGAACCAGCACATAATAAAAGTTAAAAAATAATTCAGTCTATTTGGCTGTTATTTATAAATTTTTTTTTTTTTATATAAGACCGGCATTCAATGAACGACCTCTACTCATGCAATTCACAGTGGTGGCGATGAGCCGATCGAATTAATCAAACATTTTATAAATGTCTAGCGTTGCGATTTACAAAACCAGGCCCCAAATTTGGAAGCCAACATCGTTAAAAAAAAAGCCAAACTCATATATTGAAAACGGCAGTTCTATGCTATACAATTTAGCCAATTAAGAGAAATTCAATTGTGGTAAAAGAATGGGGATACTGGCCCACTTTCACATTTGAATATAATAAAAATAATGTTGCTTGAAGTTTATATGCCAGTAATAAAATCTCCTTCCACAGCTAATCAATGTTGCCACGTTCTTTAATTATTTGAAAAGTTCCAGCAATCAGGTGGTGGACTCAGCAGCATACTTATGACAGCCGGAGTAAATAAAATTTTGTAAATTAATAAAACAAGTGTAAGTGGAAGAAAATTTAGTGCGGAAGGAAAAATGGCGAAAAATGATTTTTAGCTTCACGCAACGAAAATTATAAATTTTAAAAAATCGGAAAGTTATTGGTTTCACCCGGCTTTGAAAAAATTTACTTCTCATCAGATCTCCACATTGTGAGGACTTAGGAAACTTCCCTAGTTGAATCTGAGAACCCAGCACTGTTTGTGTGTGTGTAAGTATGTGACCCGCTTATAACTTTCGAACGACTTCACTGATGGCGTTGTAAGGAGTTCTTTAGATTAGAACCAGTAGATTCCAATATATTGAAAATAAAACATTTTTTAAAGTGATTTTTTTTAGAAATAACTTTTAAATTTCTTTACCAGAAACTAATCAACTCACAAAATTAAAAAAGCACGTCGTTCACTACCGAATCGGGTCAAAATCGGTTCATCCATTTGTGAGATATCGTGAACGAAAAAACTGACTTTTTAAAAAATTTCGAAATTAAATATCCAATCAGTTAGTGTTCTCGATCCTTTTTATGGACTCGAAAAACTACTTGAATCCATACTAATCAAGTGAAAACCGGTTTATTAATTCAAAAGTTATAACATTTTGAAAATTGAATTCGTATTAAAAATTTAACAAAATCGAAAATATCGGATACCGGATAATTAAAATTTTTTGGTCCTAAAACAACTGATTCTTTTATGAATAAAGCATTAAACACAATAACGACAGCAGGCTACACGAACACCGGCTACAAAATTCGTTGGCTACAATCGTCGCCTCGCAGTCAGCTTCTTAATTATTTTTAGAACGACGCCACCAAATCAATAACCATGTGTTGTTGTTTGTAGTAGAGTTCTCTTCAAACGCCAGTGTAGCCGCTTTCTACATACATGAAATATACTCTTAAATAGTGTTATTCCAATAAAATATATTTAAAGTCAACAATACATGACAAGAAATCATTTCATTAGCTTGGAAATATAGTTTGTTGTTTCTTTTTATAAAACAATATATTTCAAAGTTTACAATAATTGAATTTATTTATATCAAACTGGCAACATTGCATCTACTTATTGTCGCATACCAAAATAGAAATTAGTTAAATTTGACTACAACCACAAAGACAGCATGGGCAACAACCAGTAGCCGTGTCGCCTGTGGTAGTAAAAATAATCATTCTCATATACGCACATGGATTCTATTCTTGACAAGTTGTAGTCTGTAGTCTGCTGTCGTCATTGTGTGTAATGCTTTAAACATATTTGATATATTTGAATGAAATTAATTAATAATAAAAATTAAAAGAGCCAAAAAGGAGCTACAAATCAAAATTGTAGAGCAGCACAATAAACCACGTTTTGATAGCGGGAAGTTGGTGGGATGGCCTTTAGGGTCAACCTTTTTCCAATTTTTTTTAACTGTTACTATTAAATGGCGTTAAGGGCCCAGGCAAAATAAAAAAAATTCATCTGCTTTCGTATACAATGTGGCATTTCAAAATTATTCTTATTGGCTACAGTACGCGTTAAAAGTTTCCCAAGTTCAAAATCCATGACATGGTTGCCTGTCCCTCTTTAAGAATAATAAAAAAAACTTGTTTTTTTTCTAAAACAGCCGTTATGTTTTTTTTTGAAATCTCAAAATATATTCTTGGTTTGGCAATAATTTTGTTCCACATAAATATTGGCCTGGCAACACAGTTTAGCTCTTTGAAGCGAATCAGCCCCACGAACCAACCAGCCACCCAGCGAGTCAGTAAATGATTGCATGCATTTTCTATATCTGCAACACAATTCATGCGATTCCAACTTTAATTTGAAACCAAAATAGTGTCAGCAGTTGCAACACAATCAAACATTTTGTCAGATGTAATCGTTGCATTGGCCCTGTTGTGCTTGTGTTTGTTAGAAGTCTCCTTCTAAGCTGTTGGATAATCACGACACCGACAAAATCTAACCAACCAACCCATTTAGTCATTCTACCCACACTGAGAAAATACAAAAAAGCCAGTTAAACTCAGTTAGCAGCTCGAAAAAATCGTCAATTGCAGCAGCCATAGGCGCTCCCCTACTTTACCACCTTCTTCCCCATCACTCACTCTCTCTCTCACTCTCCCTCTCCCATGTCGTTCTCGCTTGAAGCTCGTGTGATTGTTTATAGTGTGTTAAGAGTAAAATGCAGTGCGTAAAGGGAAATCTTTTGGTTCTTGTTCCAATTATTTTTGTTGTTGTTGCAAAAGCTGTGCAAGTTTACGAGTAGTTGCGTTGAGTGCATTCGTTTGTGCCTTTGATTTCATAAACGTAAAATAGTGAACAATAAAAGATGTTATTCCGTTTTTTTTTGCCTGCCGTAATGCGCATTGTTCGCACCACGAAGATGAGAAAAAAAAAAAGAATTTGAAATACGGGTTGCCAGACAGTTTGCATGGGTATTTGGGTATTGCCAACTAACTTTAATGCGTGATGATTCATGGCGGCATTTCACAAGACTGATTTCATATTTACGAAAATTTTAATAATAATTAAAGCAAAACGCTAAATAGGGTTCATAAATGTCACAAACACTGCGAAGGACCACTAACAGTGGAGTGTATGTGGACCTGTCAAATACTCGTACAGGCAGAGTCGCTAATAAAAGTGTTATTATCTGTTTACAAACCCTTTTTAAATGTACATTTAACTTGTTTTATACCAGATCAAACTTTAATCCCTTTTGGGAGTTACTCTTCCAACATTCCTAAACTTTAAAGATATGACGGTGTTGAGCGCGTTGACGACCTAATGCATTAAACACATTCAGTACAGCAGACTACCGGCTACAACCAGTAGTTAAACGCGTAGCGATTAATCGGTTAACCAATGAATTTTTTACCGATTGAATGCCCAGGCAGTGGAGCAAAGTAAAGTCAACGCCAATTTTTCGCCAGAAGTTATGTTCTCCTATCGGGTGTTTTTTATAGAGTGATACAAGTTTAAATCATAATAGAACATAGTGATATATATTTGTTATCTATAAAACGGTCTTTATTGGCTAGAAAATTTTATGACATTAATGTTTAAATATGATTTCGGCCATGTGGCCGCCACGGCTGGCGCGTGCAAGGCGCAATTTGGAACACGAAATAACACAAACTTTTCGCAGCATTTGCGGCCGTATCTCGAATATTGATTTCCAGGTGTTTAATTGCTTGTAGTTTATCGACGTACACAAGTGACTTTACATAACCCCAAAGAAAAAAATCCGGGTCCGGGCCCAATTAATTGGCCCCGATCTTGGGGGCCAATTAATTGGGCCATTTCGTGAAATTATATTTTCGTCAAAAGTTTCTTTGAGTAAATCAATTGTAGCGCCCGCTGTGTGGCATGTGGCTCCATCCTGTTGCAACCACATATCAGCAAGACTAATGCCAGCTAATTGAGGTACGAAAAAACGTCGAATCATGTTCCTATACCATTCACCATTGACAGTAACATTCTGACCATCATCGTTATTGAAGACATATGGGCCAAGGACTCCGCCAGCCCATAAAGCGCACCAAACAGTAATTTTCTGTGGATGTTTCGACAAAAGCTTATCTATTCTCCTCACTTGAAATGCAACAAGTTTGCTTATTTCCGTACCCGTTCATCCAGAAATAGGCTTCATCAGAAAATAAAGTTTTGAATGGATGAGTTTGACGAACAGAACCATTATTTTGATTAAAAATTTCCACAATTTGCACACGTTGCTCTGGTGTAAGTCGATCCATAATGAAATGGCAAAGCAAACTAAACAAAAAGCAACTATCAGCTGTTAAATGGGTGGTCAAATAAAGCAGTGATGTCAACTCAAAGTTGTATCACTCTATAAAAAATACCCGATATAAGAATGGCATCATCGATGAGATACAGGCAGGTCCCTGCGTTTGAAGGACATTTTATTCCAGAACTAGTAGGCCATTATGGTTCTAAGGGTGCATTTTTTAGACTCCCTTTAATGGACTGTTCGAATTCAGATAAGAAAACGGCTGATCGATAATTATATCATAAGCACCCGATCCGGTAGATGGCATCAGTGTTGTATTTAAAGACAGTTATGAGCCGCAGGTTATCAGAGCCTCAAAATATCCACACCAAAAATTTTCTTTTTCTCCTATTGCCAATTTCCCAAAAAGCTTGTAGTGGATAACCGCTTATTTGGATCCAACTCTTTCACTCACTCGTTTTACAAAAAATCCCTAAATCAAACTCAATTAATTTAAATGTGTTTGATCACAGATTTGAACGATTTGTAGCCGAAGAAAAAATTTTTAATTTTTCCCAATTAAGCAAAAGATATTTTTTTACCATCCCCTTCATAAAACTGTTTTCTTTTTAATGGCAATTCTTTCTACGGGCACAATACAAGAAAAACCCCTAGAGAATCTGCATGAGGGATTAATAAAAAAAAAAAAAAAATACTACTTCGAGTGGTCATTACAGGGACAAGGGAATGGAAATAATGATGGGAACGATGGTGCCGAACCAGAAGCTAAAGAAGACGCAAAATAGGTGGCACTTGCAAAAATAAAAAGAAGAAATTTTTAATAAAAAAATATAACGAAAGGAAAAAGCTTTCGTGTTTAATATACAAACCAAACACAGATGCAGGATGGCACATGTTGTTGTTACTATAATTGTTGTGCAATTGTATGCCACGCATCAAATAATCAGCGCACAAAATTTTGCTCACACACTCTGACATTCGTAACAACAAACGACTTTTAACAAGAAAATTATAAAGAAAAATGTATTGCAAGTAGTCATGGCATGTTTGTTGCAATTCGTTGTTTTTGTTCTTCTTCTTCTTCTTCTTGCAACAGCAGCAGCAGCAGCAACAACAAACAGCCAGTAAGTACAACAAAATTAAAGGTGTTGCTGGTAACTGTACAAACACAGTTGGCAACAAAACACGCGAATTGATGGAAATCCAGCGAATTAAATAAACAAGAAAAAGCTACGAATTAAGAAAAATAAGGAAAAAAGCTGAAATATGTTGTCATGCGACGAATAAAGTTTAACAAAAGTCTCGTTTCAAATTCTTAAAAATTTTTTTCTCTACAAACCGATTTTCGTGTGGAGAGAAGGTGTAACACACGCGCACACACACACACACACACACACACACACTATCTTGTAATGCGTTAAGCTTTAAGATTTACAAAAAAAATTTTCAATTGCGCACTTAACAACCGCCTGAAATTAAATTTATTTCATTTTAAAGATATCAAATTTGAGGGACTAGAACAGCCAAAATGGAACAGAGGCACTGCGTTCAGCTTGTCTGAAATAGTTTTACCTAAATTTCGTAAAAATCTGAAGGCTGTTCAAATACTGCTGTCAGACAAACTGACCGTCCGTCTAGATTGTGGACAACTTTCAGTTGGAGTTTGTCATAAACAAAATGAACAACTAAAACACAAAATAAAAATTGTTGTTCTACAAACGCCCAAATAAAGGGTGTTTTTTATAGAGTGATACAAGTTTAAATCGTAATAAATCATAGATATATATTTTTGATATCAATGAAACGGTCTTTGTTGGATAGAAAATTTTATGACATTAATGTTTAAATATGGTTTCGGCCATGTGGCCACCACGGCTGGCGCGTACAAGGCGCAATCTGGAACACCAATTTTCACAAACTTTTCGCAACATTTGCGGCCGTATCTCGCCAATAACTCTTCGAATGTTGATTTCCAGGTGTTCAATTGCTTGTGGTTTATCGACGTACACAAAGAAAATAATCCAATGGGGTTAAATCACACGATTTTGGGGGTCATTTCATGAAATTATTTTTTCGTCAAAAGTTTCCTTGAGTAAATCAATTGTAGCGCCCGCCCATCATCGGTTTTGAAGACATATGGGCCAATGACTCCGCCAGCCAGTGTTTCGACAAAAGCTTGTGGATTCTTCTCACTCGAAATGCGACAATTCTGTTTATTTACGTACCCATTCAACCAAAAATGGGCTTCATCGGAAAATAAAATTTTGAATGGACGAAGTGCACGATAAGTTTGACGAACAGAACCATTATTTTGATTAAAAATTTCCACAATTTGCACGCGTTGCTCTGGTGCAAGTCGATCTATAATGGAATGTCAAAGCAAACTAAACAAAAAGCAACTATCAGCTGTTAAATGGGTGGTCAAATAAAGCAGTGATGCCAACTCAAAGTTGTATCACTCTATAAAAAAAACACCCTATATGAATATAGAAAATGAGATCTGACAATATGCAATCGCACAGTGGAACAGAATCAACCAAATAGTCTGATATTCAATAAATTAATCGACCTGGGTTCTGTTGCCTCAAACAATCAAATTTCAAAAAGCACTAAAACTTAGAATAGAACGCTTAATTTTAGCGAAATGGGATTGATTTTAAAAATTTTATACAATTATATTAAGTTTATTTAAAAAAAATTATTTAAAACAATAAAATTATAAACTTGATCTTTCTTTATAAAGCAAAAAGAGAAGAGATATAGAAGTTATAAGAGAGTACAGATATGATATATCAACAACAAAATTTAGGAAGTGTAGGCTCTTTTTTAATAGGACTAGCACTCACATAATGGCCACTATATACGAGGACGGATCAATAAGTTCGTACATTTTTTAATTTACCGCCTTTTAATTGAAATGGCAGCACTGCTGCTGTCAACAGGCAAGCGCCAGTTGACCCCTGTCTAAATTTGAACTAAATTTGTATCTCGGGTTTTGAGAAGACTCTATACCAAAGGTTTGCGAACAGGCTCGTGCGAGCACGGAAAACGTCGAAAATTCTGGATGCCCAGTTGAGGTCATTATGTCTGAAACGAAATTGCGAAAATTCGTGATATGCTTTTAGCCGATCGGAGATTACAAGTGAGAGAGATTGGAGGATCACTTGGGTACTAGAAAGCTTTACGCAAAATGGTGCCGACCATAAGCGCACCGCAGACGAAAGAGCAGCCAAAACAGTGGGTTTATTGGGTTGAAACAGCACCAAAGTGGGCACAGGTGGGCTTGTCAGCCAATAAAGTCATGGCGATCGTTTTTTGGGATGCACGTTTCATTAGACCTGTATCAATTGGATGCCCTGAAGTAAATGACTGGAAGGAAAACTCTGCAACTCGGAATAATACAATTTTGGTTTTGTGAACGGTTTAAAAATGGACACTAGCACTGTTTTAGGGGGTTATTTGCCGAGGATCTCGATTTTTTGGTACTACTCAGGTTAACGGAGATTTTCGCCATCACCGAGGCTGCGTTTAGTATTGATGGGCTGTGACATTAGTGTCGATAGTCTGGCAGCACTTAGGCCCCTGGATTCAAGGAGCATTATATGGATGTGTCGTCTGGCATGCATTCAATATCTGGTTCGACTTAGAAGATGTCTTCTAAGACATCAAAATAACTTGGGTTCCAGGACATGCAGGCATTCAGGGAAATGAAACGGCAGATGGGTGCGCAAAAGCAGGTTCGGTCTACAATGAAGCAGTCCTACGAAGAGATATTGATATTCCCTCAATTAAAAACTTTGTGGAACTTTCTCAGCGGTGTTAGAATTAAACAGTTTCTAACTTTTTGAGAAAAGTCACTGGACCTCCTGGTAGAAGTCATGACGAGGCACTGAATCATCGTCCTGAACAGCGTAAGGGCAGTGGCACTGCGCTCCAACTTCTCGCTAGATCTAGATAGCCTGGTGAGTGTGGAGCTTGTTAGAATATCGGCCTTCCTAGCGTCCACAGGATGGCTTAATGCGGCAGAGGACAACTGATGAGTAGTCCCTGTTTTGGTATCACAACGGGACCAAATCAAGGGACCCAAGTGCATTGTTTCGTCAATGGCCCCTAATAACCTAACCTAACCTCAGATCCTTTGGGCTTTCCCCACGATGGTCGCTGCAGGAGCTGGTTCGACGAAGAAGATGGACAGCCAGTACAGCGTCTTCCCTGCGACTGCCAAGCTCTGCAGGAGCGTAGGCTCAGACTTCTGAGCTGCAGTTTCCTCCGATATCTACTACCTCAGGGATGCACCACTGTCTGCCCTGGTGGGCTTCGTGGGAGGTTCTGAGAGGTTCTCAGGAACCAATTCTTCAAAGCATGTGTAGCGTTTAGTCCTCTGGGCCTTACAAAAGGCCTCCAAGTATTTTCTGGCTCCCTCTGTTGGCAGCCTCTTTTAATCTAACCTCACATGCATTTCCGTTGTGATCGTTCATTTCTTTTGCATAAACAACATTTCAAATTTCTTCTGGGAAAAAAGTGTTAAATTATCACTTTCAACTTCACACATTTCATTTTATTTCACAATAAAAGAGAAATTATTTCTATTTAACACCAGGAAAAATATATTTAAAGACAAAAAAAAAGTAACAGATGTCGTAATAGAATCGGTGCAAAACGTTTTCCAACTGAACCAGTTTCATCTTCATATTATGACTGCAGTCGAACTCTCAAAAGCTGCTACAGATTAAATAATTGCGAGCCAGAGAAAAATAAAGAAGTAAATAATTGAAAGAAACATTTTAATTTGTTTTAAAAAGCAGGGCCCCTCATGCTGGCGATCGATAGCAAAGTGCTGATGAGCCAGGCACGTTGTAGTATAGACCAAGTCAATTATCACCTTGAACTTGAGGCATAAACAAACTGAATTTCACGAAGACTGTGAAATGTTTCAAGTGAATATAAAAAGCTCCGGTAATCTGTTGCTTCAATATCAGTTTATCGGTGCGTCTGACAACAGCAAGAAGAGAGAAAATAAACGAATTGATTTTGAGTTGAAAAAAAAAAATATTCAAAATTAACCGAATTTTTTTTTATTGATTTCGTGGAGTCAAAGTGATCTTTTTTGGAAATGCATAGAAATACTTTGTGGCTGATATTTGCAGTTTTATGCTTTTATTTTTCGTTGGTTTTCTGTGCAGAAACTACGGCCCTGCAGGAGTCAGAATCAAAGCAAACAAATGGATTATTAACTAGTGAAGTAGCAGCCTTGAGAGAAGAGGCCAGACTGAGGAAAAGATATCACCATCACTTGTGTAAGTTGGAGAAAATTAAAGAATAATCGGAAGGAAAGGGGAGGGAGTGGGATTCCCCTCTTGGTATAAAAGAAAATCTAAATAAAATTTTTTATAAATCAAACAATTTCTGTTAAGGGCTGGTGCAGTTAGAAATAGTTGGCCCTCAAGGTCCAAATACACTACACAAGCGGTTTGGCAAACAAATTTCTCATTGCGGCCTGTGACAAATTCAATATGGCGTGCAAAATATCGAAATTATTTATTAGAATTTTCTCCAAGTTACTTGTCAAATACGGCAACGCTGATATACACTGCGCAAAAAATTTGTACAACCATAACAATTCCGTTTGTTTTGCGAAACGCTGGTTAAGTTTCTCTGTCCTTAAGACTAATCAAGAGCAGGATGCCGCGGTTCGACTTCGCGCACACATTCACGAATGTAGTATCGAATTTTTGGGATCTGCATTAATTGCGTGGTTGATTGAACTATTGTCGCTTTGTTGCAAGGACGAAGGCATAGCTGAAGAATTGAAATTATCATGTGCTTAAGAGTAGAATAACAGCACCCTCCTTCGGCGCTACTGCGAAGTAAAACGGCAAAATATTCTCTATCTTCTCGTCTTTCTTCATCTGTCCTCTCAACACTATCGCTTACTCCCCTGGCCCCGACGCACAGCATTGCCTCAGTTCGGTCCAAATAAAATTACATAAAAACCAGGACTGGAAATTCTTATTTTCATTTATCTTTATCTCAACTAAAAGATGACATAACGAAACACCCATTTTATGAATAAAGAATTTATGTCATAATAACTGTTGATTTCAAATGGATTTAAAACTGTAAATCTAACGGTATAATATATTAAATATTATAAATGATTCATTAACAATTAGCGTATTAAAAATTGATGTGTCTACAATTTTTTTTAATGTTGAACGTTGGAAATGTGTGAAAATAAACGGAAAGTTTGAAGGAAAGTTTCAAATCTGGCATGTAAATATTATGATCACGATCACACTAAATAACGTAATAATTCAGTGATCAGTTCAAATCGAGGCAAAACAATTCACACTTTTCACTTTTCAAATGTAAATGGCTGGCAAACAGAGATCGAATAGAAAATGATATGGAAACTGAATTAAA
This sequence comes from Linnaemya vulpina, assembly GCA_963675445.1. Classification (NCBI taxonomy): domain Eukaryota; kingdom Metazoa; phylum Arthropoda; class Insecta; order Diptera; family Tachinidae; genus Linnaemya; species Linnaemya vulpina. The sequence goes on along the minus strand of OY776280.1, from coordinate 9,703,550 downwards.
TAATTGCGGTAGATCACGCACGATATTTCTTTTTATTTTTATTATTTACAATTATGCAATAAATTATTGAAAATTAAATTACTATTTTGGATGATTTTTTATCCTACAGATTCATGGTGGGGCCTCTACGGCTTGGCTGTAGCGTATTTGATTAAGGTGAAGGTGGCTGTGGTGGCATTCTTCTTGGGTAGCGCTGTGTTTATGGGTTTCCGTTATCTATGGCCTCACAAATGTGCAGGTGGGGAAATATACAAAGAGGGTTCCATTGTGTTGGATCATCCACCGTGAGTTTTTTCAAAAATGATCAACAAGTAGATTAATAAAATATTTATTAAATATTTAATTCCAGATCTTTTGCCCATCACGATCATGTACCCTATTCCTTGGATAATGATCATTATCATGATAATTCTTATGACAGCGGATCTTTTACCAGTAGTGGTCCATATGAACCCTATTCTGGTTATTCCAGTCAATCGTACACAGAGCCCGAAGGTACATTCTCTAGCGCTTCGTTTACATCAGCTGGTAGTGCTCCAGAGGCCGGCACTGGACATTTCCGTAGTAAGCGCAGTGAGCCAGCAGACAGCCAAGCAAAGGAAGACGTTGTGGGCTCATTGGAAAACCTGGCTCGTCAAATGGTTGTTAAAGAAGAACAGTATGTTGCCCATATAATTTATTTATTTTCTTATGAAACTTTTCCGTCTTAATTGATCTTCTTCTCTACCCACAGAATTGGAGAATTTATGTTAAATTTCTTGGGTTTGGATACCAGTGCCTGCCGCAGACGTTTCATTTGTGAAATGGAATTTAAGTCTAGAAGTAATTCCTTAACCGCCATGGCATTCCGTGTCATAGGCCGTAGTATCTTTGCCCAATACACCAACAATCAAAATCCACTGAGAAAAGCGAATTCCTTTGAAGAATGTGCTGTAGTCAACGAAGAATGTGTGTTTATAGAAAATAATGAGGAAACGGACCATGCAACAGATGCTATTGCAGAAGATCAGCAGCAAGTGGAGACGACAGACAGCAAAAGTGAGGAAAATGAACGAAATCTGAAGGCGGAATTGGCAAGCAATTCCTTAAGAAAACGTTTCAGAGCAGATCGCCATTTGAAGTTGGTATAGAAAAGCTCTACACTTGCAAAAGAGAATCTAATGAACAGGCTTCATTAGCGCTGCTTTTGTCGAGCAAACGATGGTATAAAATTACTTATAACATTTATTTATATTTATTTATTTGTTAAGTATTTCTGTAGTTATTATTTTTTTATATTTATTTATTTAAAGCTAGAATATAAAACTTGCCCCATTTATTTCCAGCCTTTAATTATTTTCATTTAAAAAACAAGCTGGCAACACTGTAGTAAAATTATATGAAAGTACTTTTTCCCAGCAGCTTAATACATCACCAACCTTTAAAACACTAAATAGACCATCTTCAACAAAAACAAATCCCATCCGACATCTTCCAACCCAACTTTTACCCGACAGGCTTTTTTCTTTTTGTTTTGTTTTGTTACTTTAATATCGTCGTGTTGATTCTAACGGAATTTCTTTGTGCCATTCAGCTGAAGTTGCATCATACATGTGTCACACAGCATTTGCAACCAAAGCAAAGAGTAGAATTTCGTTTTACACAAACAACAAGTTAAAAGCACAAAAAAACTAGAGGAATTCTTTTATTTAGCTGTTGTTGGCTTTCGGATTTTTGGTGAAGAAACATAATAAAAAAAGTTTTTCAGAGTTGTTATTTGAGCATAAGGATTTTCGTGAATTTACTTGAACACAGCAGGCAGCAGCACGAGAATGCGACAACATCGTCTAGAATGATTAGGCAGATTTTTCGTTTTTTTTTTTTTCATCTTTTTCGTTTGTTTTGCAACTCTCTGTGTGCTCATTTCGTAGTCAAAGTGTTTGTGGTGAAAAAGCTTTGCACCCGACCTTCCGGAATAATTCCTGATTGCTTTTCGTTTGCAGTTTGTGGGGTGGAAATACAATACAATACATGCAATACAGTGGAGAGATACAGGGTGAGTGGTGAAACGTAATAATAAATTCTTGGACACACAAATATAAGTACACACATAATACACACATCCACATGTGTGTGTATGTGTGTGTGGCACATGTAGTAGGTAATGGTTGATTTTTAAAGGGTTTTCGGATTTGATTTTAAAATAACCTCATAAAATTTAAAGAAATTTATTATATCTTTGTTTGAATCAATAGAACGTTCTATATAATTCACTATTTAAAAATTATTTCATGTAAATAAATACCGCGGTTAAGCCTAAAATGTTTAGTACGACGGGTACTACTTTGGCACATTCTCTTTACAATATCGGGAGGTATTTTATCACTAATTTTTTTTAATATTGAGTTCTGGTGCTTTAACCGTTGCGTTCTTGTTCCTGTAGAAATCAGACTTAACATAACCCCACAAAACATAAGCTAAAAGCGTTAAGTCGCGGTATGTAGGCGGCCAACTGAGCGGACCCAAACATGAAATAGGCTATTCAGCGAACTCGTCTCTCAATTGGGCAAATTTTTCCTATGCACCGTTTATCACTTTTTGAAATAATCGTACTCAAAAATATATATGTGCCACCAGACACCCTGTATTCGTGCTTGTAACGCCAAATTTTTTTTGTCATATTTTGTGTTGTAAAACTCAACTCATATTTTTGTTTTTGAAAAGTTGATATGAGTGCTGAATATTTGAGCAACAACTTTGAAGTGATTGGTGAGATATCAGCATTGAAAATTGTGGAAAACCAAATTGGTTTTTAATATACACTGATTTTCAATAAAATATTTAGAAAAGTGGGCATTTAACGAAAGGCTTTTAACAGATCACAGTAGCTGCGAAGATCTGCTCCTGATATAATTAAGTTCTTTGTTTGCCATGCGATATCCTCATAAGAAATGGCGGAATATTAAAAACTATTTTGTTCGAACTTACGATTTTGCTTAAAAGTAATTGATAACGTCTTTGCTTACCTGCAATAAAGGAAAAGAATCAAATTAATTTTTTTTATCAAAAATACTTTTATAAATAAATATGCAACAATTTATTGCAGCTTTAATAATATGTATCTTTAACAAAATTTAATGCAATTCATTTATGTTTGAAACAATAATGTATTTAGCTCAAGCCGAACGCATGAACACGCTACACTTAGCGAAAGTCTAATTGTGGTGGCATTCGCATGGCGCTACTGGAGAAGACCTAAAATGTTATTACGTAGCGGAGAATTTATTTAAAATGGAAGAAAGTTATGCATTCGTTATCAATAAAAATTTCCAGTTCCAATTCTCTCTTTAAAATTAAATAGAACAAATTGAATGTAAAATATTTTCAAAACTTTTAATACGTTTCAAAACCCTATTGTTGTATTCTTCATTATATGAAGAATAGAATACAACCTCCTTCAAATATCCTTCAGTTCTACTCTAGTTGGGCCGTATTCAAAATGTATCATAAATCAGGTTTATATTGACCTTGAGAACCGCTGTGCTTTGTGACTTCTTCATTCGCACCTGCGACATAAGAAAACCCCATAAAAAATCTAAAGGCCCACCGTTGAAAACGTAAATGCAGCACAAACGCATCAGCTGATCCAATCTCTTCTAAGGCAAATTGTGAAAATGTTTAATTGAGCGCTGAAAATCGAAGCGCAGAGCAGCGAATCCAACCTACAGAAAAAAAATCCACTAAGTTTACGTAGACTGTGATGGCGTGTATGAATGTTAAATGAGAGTGTGAAGAAGAAAGTGAGTTGTATGTTTGTATAAAAATGTTATGGTGCTCTTTAAGGCATTGCGCTGCTTCAGCGTTTCACTAAATGGGCCTCAACGAAGTCAAAGCGCACAATATCCGTGGAGATCGAATATAACCTGCCTGTGAGAAAACTATGCCCTGAAATCGTTGGTGCAGAATATCCGAGGTGGCATGACCTACATATGTGGCACGTAGCGCCATCCTCTCGCTAGGACGATTACGAATACTTTAAAGTTGACGCCTGAACAGCACATCCATTTTGATCAAACAGTTCTATTTTTTATTATTATTTTTGAATGCTATAGCCGACCCTGGTAATTAGACAAAACACACTCAATATATTACAACTAACATGGCAGATTTAGATTCAACAAAATGGCCGTTATTAATTGTCAAACTACGCAATTCCCGGCTGGTAGGCTTTTAATGTTGTTTCAGTAAATTGGTTACAGGTAGCTGTACTTCTAAATGATGTCGACTCAAAGCAATCACAAGCCCATAAGTACCAATGTAGGTGAACGCGTGACAAAATTCATATCAAATTAAACAAGAAGGATATTTGAAAGATATAAAAAAAAACACAATATTAAGTGGCCAGCCATTAAATATTTCGCTGTTGGGAATGGTAAACACCCTGTTTGGTTGCAACATGAACACCGTCAGACATACAACAACAAATAATCTAAAGATATCATTCATGAGCTAGAAAGAAAAGTTTATGTGTGTAAAACGTTTCAGAAAATCTTCTAACCACCAGCTTTAGGGATAAACATTTTCTAAAAGATAGACAAAAAGAAGCACAAAACTGGGATTTCATTAAACAAAAGGAACAACTTGGCACAGGTTCTAACAGTCGAGGGTTGCAAGAACTAAAAGAAGAAAAATAATTAAAAACTGTGAACTAAACAAACAAGTTTTCAACATGCCTACACACACACACACACGCATTCGTACAACAGCAAAAGTAAAATAAAAACAAATCGAAATAAACACGAAAACAAAATAAAAACAAACACAACAAACGACGGCAAAAAGCAACACAACGACCTTCTCTTTTTTATTTATTGAAAAGAAAAAAAAATTACACGGATTAAATAAAACAGACGTTGTTGTGACAAAATAATAAAAGAAAAACTTTTAAAACATCAACAATATTGAAACTACTCTGAGCGCCGTATACAAAAAAGAATGAGAAGTCATAGCAGCAGGCTCTTTTTAAACGAAACGAACGAACATGCATGATGCAGGCACGCTTGTGCTTGCAAGTGTGTAAACAATAAATAAAATGAAGAAAAAACAGAACTGGAACTCGCAAAAACGACCTCGTCATAAGCGAGTGCAAGGAACCAGTCGTTTTAGGAGCTTTTATTTCTTTTTGCATACAAACTCTTGCAAGAGAGACAGAGACGGGCCAATATTTCTTAAACGTATTGGAAACCAGCAATTGAGAGAAAAGTGTTATAGATAATTTATGGGAACAGGGTGTTAGCCAATGTTGCCATGTATGCTATGCCAACGTTAAGCTCGTTCAAGTGTTCTCAGCATAAGCACAGAAATTTATATTTAATTGAAACGAATAGAAAAGAATAAGTTCACAAAGAAATTTTAATTATTTTACTAAATGGATTTTAAAATATAAATTATGGAACATGTATTTATTTAAGATATGTGTTAAAGTTTTTGGTTAGCACACCAGGAGCTATTGGCCTTACCCAGTTTGTCAGTCAGCTCATGAGAAAATGGCTACTTAGATTTTATTTATGGTCACAGATATCACACATTAAATATTAGACGACCGGCCTCAAATGTGAAATAACCCGTTCACCGAACTCATAAGGCCAATGTTTCGCATGTGCCACCTTCTTATTGAGACCACATGTCAACCTCTTCTCTTTTGAAAAAAAAATATGTACGTAATCCTCAGTCGCTATTCTGTCCGCAATCAACGTATGCAATCTGGGGGTTTCCTGTCCAGTAGTGTTAGTTTCGTGCGAAAATTAATAAGAAAATTCCGAATAGTCGCCAAAAATCGGCCATAAAATAGAGAGAATGCAGAATGCACTTTATTAGGCGACCATGCATTTTGATAATCCCCAATTGTTGTTCGTTTGTACATTGATTCGTGGTTAAATTATAGACCAAACTGAACACGTTTAACAATAAAAAAAAAAGAAACACTCGCCATTTGCTTGTGAAACCGTTTGTCTTGTTTATTTGGCCCATAACTACAGTCTTATGGGCTTTTCCAAATGAAGTACGGCAACTCTGACACAATATTATTTTCACGGTGTTTTCTTTCTCAATGTGGATGTCGGTATTTTTGTTATCGTATTGAGTTGCTCGTTTTGTGCCGTCGTTTATGGCCGTATCAATGTTTCTGTTATTTAATTTAGTTAGTAGGCTAATCATGTGTTTTGGTTTTCATCGCTGATTCATTTAACACAACAACGTGCTGGTTGCTTGTTGTGTGCTAAGATTAAAACAGCATGCCCTGAGTGCACGCATTATTTGTGTGAGAATTTTGAACATCAGGGGGCAGACAGACATGCCAACAAATAGATGTGTGCAAGCTCAGATACTTAAATGTGTGTATGTATTGAGTTGTAACACCAAATCAACCGGCGAACAAGCTGGTTGGCACAACAAATAGTTTGAGGTTGAATGTGAATGAAAGCAAAAATAACAAATAAAAATTTATTCACACGGTTCAAGTATTCGTAACTCTGTTGTTTTGTAGTTGTAAAGTATGAACACGAGTATTGTGTTGCTTTTCTCCGAACACCATAAAATAAAAAAAATAATGTAATAGGAATGAGTAATAAATGTGAGTGACTGAGTTAGTGAGTACTTGACTTCGGGGGCTTTCAACAAGCAGCTCGATGGGGGAATGACTGAGTGGTGCACAAAACAAGAAGGTGGTGTTGTTGGCTGCTGGTTTTTTTTTTCTTTGTTGTGTTGTAGAAGTGGTTTGACATATTCAGCTGGTGCATCACTGTTGGCAGCTACTCTTTGTTGAACAAACTTTTATGTATTCATGGCTTCATGTTCTTTACAATATCGTTCCTTCAAGAGCCACACTCTCAGTCAGCTGAGTAGGTTGGAATTTGGTTGTGTATTTGTTGCTTGCTCAAATATTTGTCAGCGACAAGGCATTAATGTCAGTTCAATTTGCAAATTTGAGCCGAAGAAAAAACTCTGTACGACTCGTTGTGTCAATCGGCTGTGAATAGTTTTGTTTTTATTTTATTTCTTGTTTTTGAAACCCACACAAAAAACTTTCTTGTCGGTATCGTTATGTCTTTCAGACGATGAGTTGTTCTTCTTATGCATTTAAGTGCTCTATTTGTTGTAGAGAACCTGTTACCAGAGGGGGGCTCACATTACACTGGCTTCGACCACTACTACTAGACGTGCACACAGCGCTCGCTACTCTACTGACGACTGTCATTGTCTGCTGTTGTAATAGCAGCCAAAGGATTACCACACCAAATAATGATTTCTATCGGCTTCGCTTTATTGCCGTATTATAAATATGTGGAAAATTAAATATATACAATATATCTTTCTGTAACTCATTATATAGGGATACTTTACATAAAAAACTGAATGAAAGAAATGTGGCATAAGAAGCGCAAACCACCGAGTCCAGCAACGTGCACTAAAGACCGATGATGGTGACAACAGTTCAGGCTCTCAGAAACACGAGCAACTAACGAACATCAGCAGGCAAGCAAAATCATTAAAAACAAGAAACGCCACTCAAATTAGATACACATTTTGTGGTATTTTTCTTTGTTTACTTTTTTCAAGTTAGTTTCTGTTGATTTTAGCACGAGCACGAATTCTCGTTTGTTTGCTCGCTCATTCATTCAAAACACTCACTTATCGTCGTGTTGTCCCATATGTTGTGCATACAAATAAAAGTATCAAAACAAAACAAAAAATATGGCACTTTTGTAGTAGTCGCAAGTGTTGTCAACTTGTTTCTCCACTGATTTTTCGTTAACCACTAGACATAAAATATATATGCGGGCATTAAGTGGGACATGTAAGACGAAATTAATGGGCAGACACTCTGCCTCTTTATCAACATATTTAGTTTTTTTTTAACGAGGACAAAAATGCCAAGACAGCGTAATATAGCCCATAGCAGTTTGTTCAGATAATTTTCTCCACTCCTCGTGCATCTCAGCCTGGTGCCAAAACTAGGAAAATTGGTTATGGGTCGAATTATGAAGAGAGTGTAGCTTATGAACGCCACCAAGTTAAAAGTGCCAAGGAAAAATTCTGCAAGAAGTTAATTCCACATACGAACCAGAGAACGAAATAGTTTACATTTTTATCCTTTATGTACACAAGTTTACATCAACGAAATCGAAAAAAAGACATTGAAAAATGTACACATGCTACACTTTATACACAAATACATCTTGAGTGTACAGGACTGTGCATTGAAGACATTGAATTCACTTTATGTACGTATACACATTTGCGGTGATGATAACATTACATTTGTTTTCGTATCTTCATAAAATTAAATGTGTGTGTGCGCAGTAGATAGAAATAACCTTCCACCATTCATGCGTTTGTTTGCAAAAGCATATACACAAGATGTACACAAGTACAGGCAGAAGGTGTACACAACAAAAGAAAGGCAATGTCTATAAGGTATTGAGGGTGTACATTGTACTGAAGGTATGCATTAAATTTTCTTCAACACTATTTCGTTCTCTGATATGCACCGTTCGGCTAAGAAGTTCCGTGTAAGGCGTGGTGTGGTTTACGGAACCACAAAAGGATCCGTCCAGTTCCCTGAAATCATTTGAGTACACATGTCATTTTAGTATCTGCTAAATAGTGAGATACATCCACGTTGATTCGATTCTCCAGTGAGTCGATGGATTTATCACTCGTGGGCTTTTTCGCGCTGTCCTGAACGAGGTCGAGTAATTTCCAAATAGACTTTAAAGCACCGGCCCATACATAAGAGTTATATTGTAATTTTAACTCGGGAATTACTCTTCGCAGAACAGTTATCCGACCAATGATGTACGGTGGCTAACGAAACAACGGACCTTGAAAACGTCCAAGATTAAACTGCATTTGACCAATTCTTTTATCATGCTTTCCTAAACATATCCAATAAAATTTGGTCCATAGTGCGATACATTCCACATTAATTAGACCACAACAATTGTCCATTATGTCGAAATCTACAACGAGGATATGGCAAATATCTCCGACACAGATTTAAAAGTTTATACATTTTTCCGTTTATATTAGCAGAAGCGCAAGATACTTTTGCTAATATGTGCGAAATAAAGCATGTTAACTTGACGTTTGTGTAAACTCCTTATGCAATAAATCAAAACTGGCAGTGTTGTGTTGCTCCTGGCACAATCACTCTGCAACATATTTAAAAACAAAAATTTAACTTCCAATTAACCAGTAGTTTACGTTCCAATTGTGTCTATAACATACCTCAGCGAAATTTTCAGCGTTTTTTCGGATGCAATCATATTGGCATCACATGAAGTTTACGAAACCAAACAACAAAAAAAAAAACGTGGTGATAGCAGACACTTACTAGCCAAGTCAGTCAGTCAGTCATACAATCAACCAACCAGTCAACATTTTTTAAGCGGCTGGCTCGTACAGTGTAAGTATGTGTGTTAAAACGAATGTTAACGAGCATTATCGTGGTATTATAAAAATTGTTTTTACATTTTATCAGAAAAAGTTTTCAAACAAAAGACCTTAACTTTTAAAATATTTTTTGAATCAGTCAGTCAGTCGTGCGTTGGCATGCATACCAGCCAGCCAACAGCAAAATAAAGCACGTTCTTCTGAATTATTTATAAATACACACACACACGCATACTCATATTTTTTAAAACAACAGGCAGTCAGTCAGTCGGTCGCATCAAATCGACTGTGAGTAAATAAATAGATTTTATTTTCTTTCAATTATTTCTACGGATAATGCCGCAACGAATGAGACTTGCTAATAACGGCCGGCCATGACAAACAAAAATGTATATTTAAATGGTTCCTCGTATAAACAAAGTTGATTTTGTTGGTTTGGTGTTTTTATTTATAATTTACTCCTAATAATGAGGGTATTAAGAAATCCCCTAAACAAATAAATATGAATGATGTGGATGGATGGAGTGGTTGGTGCAAAATAAAAAATTATATATCAAAAAATGTCGTTAAATCGTATCGAAATCGAGATTCGATATTCGAGGGAAAAACTAGGCAAACATAAAAAACAATAAGCGAAAATTCAAGCAGAAAACTCTGTTGGTGCTAAAAAAAAATACACGCTCGGTCACAAAACAAAACTCTGCAAATAGCAACAAACATGGGAGCAAAACAGAAAAACGCAAAGCCAATGAGAGAGAGAGAGAGTGTGAGAACACCACTCATGTGTTCGCACGCTTTCCTAATCAATAAAAACTGCTGACTGTGTAGCGGCCATGTGGGGCACTCGCGCTAAAGAAAGAGATAATAATAATACTTCACAGCTCGCTCATTTTTCCCCCAGCACAACAACAAGAAAGAACACATTGTTTACTTTTCAATTGTTGTATTTTGCTTTTGCCTCCAATTTTTATTTGTGTATTCATGAGATTGACGATGATATTCTTCTGGTTACGTTTGTTATCCGGTTCGTTGTATGGTCGGCTGTTTCGTTGTTTATACTCTTTATTAGTTCGATAGTACGTTGGTTGGTTTGTTTGTTCGTTGTTTTGTTAGTTGGTCTTTTATGCATCTTGTTCGTTACGAGCAACCTAACGACAACGTGTAACCGCCAATCTATTAGGCCACCAGAACGTTTGTATGAAAAGTAGCAAGACAATTTTTTAGTACAAGAATTCACACGAAACAGTTTTGTAGCTTGTGGATGGCACAAAAAATACGTTGTACGTTGGCAAGTCGGTTGGTTGTCTGCAATACTATAAGAATTTGTTGTTGGCATGAGCGGCGCATGACGTGTTTTGTGTTTGTTTTTTTTTTTTTTTTATATATAAGAGGCGTTAGTGAGATTTGTTGTGTGTGTGTGTAAACGAACCACCAAACAAGTCAGCACGTTTGACTGCTTCAAAAAGTAAAACAGTGGTTCGATATGTGTTTATTTATGTATTTTAAGGATTGCAGCGGAACAATTTTATTATTTGTGGTAGTCTCAAATAGACCATTTTTTTAATTGTAAAATATACATCCCAAATTAATAATATTTTCAAATTAGTACATAATTTGGAAATTGTCCTTGTTTAAAACTCTTTAATTTTATTAATTTATTAGATTTATTTAAGCAAAAGGTCTATTATTTTTTATTTTTGATATAAAAATTATGTTTTTATTCCAATATTTCGCCACTTCTTTGTGTAGCTTCTTCAATTTTAATTAAGTGCTGATTCTTTTTCCCCAAAATCTTTTTAAAAAAATTCAAAGTGGTCAATTGAGGGGTTGTAGCTAGTTCTTATGCACATTTCACTGGGGCTAATGCAGATCATAAGATAAACTTTACCCAACATTTCTTAGAATAACTAGCTAAAACCCGTCAATTGATTACTTTGAATTTTTTGGTAGCTTTTGGGAAAAAAGAATCAGCATAAAATTAAAATTAAAGAGTTTTAAATTAATAATATTCTATGACGCCACTTATTGTTTGTGCGTGTAGCAGTGCTACCTTGATAACATTTTGATATGTTTTAAATGCTTTTTCATTTACTTGAACTTGCTAATTTTCCAGCCCTGCAGTCTGCTAATAGTTATCTAAATTTAAAGAGGAAGACACATGCATACATACATATTTAAAGATCTACTTCGAGCTACTTGATATATGTGTATTTTTGGATCCTGTGCCTATTCTTTCTTTTAAGTTTTTCAACGGCAAAACAAAGAAAATAATTAAATTCTAAGTTTTATATTTAAAGTTTTAAGAAATCGGCAAGTTATTGGATGTAACCCGTTTTTTGAAACGACAGAGTTCTAATCAGATCCCGTCACTATGTCTGTAAGTATGCACGAGTGTGTGTATGTGATCTGCAAATAACTAAACGGCTAAAGAGGAAGAACATTTATGAACTTCGATTTCCTATAAATTTCAACCGATTGGAACAGGTAGATTTGACGATTCCTCAAAAAACGTAGAACAAAGCAAAAGCTTTGCTACAAAGCACACAATTTTGTGTTGATCGCTTTCAACAAATTTAATTGGCATTAAAATAATTTATTCAATGGCACCACTACGAAATAAATAAATTTCATTAGTAAGTATTTAAGCATTTCAAAACACTGTGCATTGCACATCAGCTGTACTTTTTGTTTGGCTGCCCCGTGGATTTAATACGGTATGAATTTCTGGCAGCTAATTAAGATTCGGGGATGCCAGGTATTCTTTCTTTTCTGACAATTTCCGGCAAAATACGTTTGAGAGATTGTGAAAGTTTATATTCTGCCACATACCCATGAACATATTTTTAACTTATTAAGTATAATTTTCCGAAAATCATAGGAATTTCATTTCTACTGAAACCATGAAATTCCTCAAAATTAAGAAAGGGACCATGTCATGATGTCTATTAATATAAAATCCCAGCATCACACATCTCTGCTAAGAGTTGCCATTGAGAAAAAAAAAGAGTTTCCACAATAGCATGGTGGGCGTTGGCTTGGTAAACATCAAATCACTGAAAAAGAGCACAGCGGGATGATTGTTGAGCATTCACACAACCGTAATAGACAACAGTGCAAAAATTTATTGATTTCGACGAAGGCAAAAATATGCTCTACATTCGCTAACGACTAGACTACTTATGAGACAACAACAACATGCACAGATGGGATTTGCAGTGAGAAAACAATACGCAGCACAGCAATCAAATGGAACGAATGGAACGAAGTATTTTTAACGCACGAACACTGTTGTACGAGCTGCTACATGCATGTTATGCATTTACATGCACATACATACATAATTATTTACTTACTTTTACATTGTGGACATGAAATAAAGTTTAAAGCATGAAAAGAATGAATTAACGAGTGGCTACGAGCAGAGCAGCAAGCAAGTTGGCATTATTTTTATTTATACTACAACAATATTATTTATTGTACAACAATACCCAACAGGAACGATATGATATGACTGACTGACTGAGAGACTTGAAAAATACTAAACATTTTTGTTGTACAATGCGAATGTCAGTTACTAGGCGTTAAGGAATTGTCAGAACGTACTTTCCTTTGTTATTTTATGCCATGCAATTTCTCAAAAATTATAGCGAATAAACGGACAAATAATTTTGATACAACGAGCATTTATATGGTGGTTGGTGTTAACTTGCTACATGCTAGATGCACATGCATACTTGCAAACATTTATACAAACTTACGTACACATCTGCATGAGTTTTAGAGGGTTAATGATATTCTACTATATCACACTTTTATAATTATTTATTCTTCCAGTGCCAGGGTAGCTTGTTTTATAACGCTACAACATGCACACACACACACACACTCAAATGTTTCGCAGCTTAAATACCTATAGGTGTTTACATATATATACATACATATAAATATCTATTTACATGTTTTCTTCGGCAAGGCCAGTTACCAGAGATATACATAAGTAATTAAATCAGATTTAAAAACTTTATTAGACATTAAAAAATAAATTTAATTTCATTAAATGTTTGTAGAAAATTGAATTAAATCATCATTTGCCTTAATTTATGTACATAATTAATAAAAAGCTACTTAAAAATGTATTCATTATCATTTAGCACTTGCTGTTCATATATAACAATGTTAATTTAAGTATCAGCATACGTATGTATGCACATGCCTGCATATACAGCCACATATACAAAATCAAGTGTATTGAAGTGTGAAAAATCAAAAGGCAACAAACCGCAAAATATGAAATTAATAAAATTGTAATCATCATGAAATAAACAACTGCCCATGTCTATTAATAAAACACAAACAATGGCAAGATGTATATACTTGTGTTAGTGTATCTGTGAGGGTAGATACTATATTTTTTCTCCAATGAGTAAAAGATACGATTCAAACACAATCCATAAAATGTAAACAGAGAGACAACTTAGAAATAAGTGAGAGAGATAGAGAAAAAGAGACTTAACTCAGTTGCCAGTGATGCCCAGTATATTTAGTATATTAAAAAAGATTAACCGCAGTTTTTAGTATTACCTGGGGGACAGAGAATAATATATTTTATACACTACACAATGGACCGATATGCAACTAGTGAACTTAACAAGCCAATTATTGGGCTACGACGGAAGAGGATCAGATGTTAACGAGAAAAAGAAAATAAGTAGTAAAATATAAGGAAACTTTATATAAATTTAGTCAAGATTGCTTTTTTGGCAATTAATTTCTTTTCAATTACAATATCTTGTGATTAAATTTCGCAGCAAAGCTGGCCGTATCCAGCGGTGGCGATATTAGATAGAACGTTTGCTCTGCGTTGCGTTACAAATTCGCTTTGACATATAAGATAAAACGTAAACACCTAAATTTATTATGACACATAGAGAACTGTTAACGCAGCGCGAAACGACAAGTTAAGCATTAAACACAATAATGACAGCAGGCTACAGACTACAACTTGCCAAAAATAGAATCCATGTGCGTGTATGAGAATGATTATTTTTAATACTACAGACAGCACTGCTACTGGTTGTTATCCATGCTATTTTTGTGGTTGTAGCCAAATTAAACTAATTTCTATTTTGGCGAGCGACAATGAGTAGATGCAATGTTGCCAGTATAATATTAATAAATTCAATTATTGTAAACTTGAAAATATATTGTTTTATTACACAAAAAGAAACAACAAACTATATTTCCAAGCTAATGAAATGATTTCTAGTCATATATTGTGGACTTTAAATATATTTTATTGGAATAACACTATTTAAGAGTATTAAATATATGAAAGCGGCTACACTGGCGTATGAAGAGAATTCTACTACAAACAACAACTGAAGGTTATTGATTTGGTGGCGTCGTTTTAAATATAATTAAGTAGCTGGCTATCAGGCGACAATTGTAGCCAACAGCTGTTATAGTCGGTGTTCGTGTAGCCTGCTGTCATTATTGTGTTTAAAGCTTCACGCCGTTGTGACAAAATCTATAAAGTGCAGCAACGCTACGAATACTATTTAGGGGCTATATCTTTTTAACAAGAACCAACATTGAAAATTTACACAAACAGATTGCATTTGTATTGTCAAGTGCCATACGTGGCTTCTAAAGGGTGGTCCAACCATAATGGCCGATATTGGCTGTGAGTCGCACCAAAACGTCAAACTCTCTGCCAAATTTAATTTGAAATATTTTTGTTTTGGTATATGACTAATGCAACCATGGAGGGGTTGAGGCATAATAAGAAATTGGGCGTAGTCTGCTGTCGTTATTGTGTTTAATGCTTTATAAAGCTGTCATCTTTTGGTACGCTTTGACAATCGACTGAAATAATTTCATGTTCAAAGTTTTTGTTGTGTCATATAACTTTTGCTTTACGCTTTTCTATTAAAGCTGAAAATATCAAGCAAAGCGACAAAGTTGTATCTGCTCCAGCCATTATTGATGATCCTGAAATAGGGTTATTTATTTTAATTCTTTTTTAATTTATTTACATTTTGTGGCACAATCTACACTATTAATCGACTGTTTCGACAGCTGTGCCGGCGCTTGTAGGTATTGATATATTAGCATCACTGAAAGAATACAATTTCGTTTGTATTGTTTGTGTTTTCTTTTAAGTGTAGGAAGAGTAACACAATCTGTGCAAATATGGCAAATCAGCAACAATAATCATTAAAAAAAAAAACGGCATGAGTTTACATGCCTCCAACCGCTCATTCAACCAACCGTTTAATCCATCCAAAACAATAATACAGAAAACCCAATTACTGACAGTGAGTGTATCAAAGAGCATTATTTGAGGCGTTGAGGGCTGTTCGTTCGTGTGTTTTGTTTGACAGAAGATATTATAAATAATGATGATAATATTTTGTTTAGTGTACATACAAGTGAAAAAAAAATATAACTTAAAGGTATTCATGAACTCAAATTAAGTGAATAAATAAATTTTATAAGAATACAATAAAGTAGGTGGTGTACGTACAGCAGCAGCAGAAAATTAAATTCTGCTTTTCATGTTCGTTATTATTTCCATAATAAATAATAATCACCATGTTGCAATGACGTTGCACTCTGAAAACGTTAACAGGCCAACAGAAAATTTCACAGGCATCCCTGATTTATATTTAAGAAACACAACACACGCGTTTCTTTAAAGAGAGTATAAAAACGAGATACATTTTGTTTTTATTTATTTGTTTTGTTGTGCTTCTTACAAAGAGGCACGTAAAAAAAATTTTGGGATTCGTAGTCTCTCACTCTCTTGGCTGTTTCAGTTTGTTTTCATTTGCGTCTGAGCGTATAGAGCAGTGTTGCCAATTGTTAATGTCTGGTTTACTTTTGCGGCCAAAAGTGGAACAGTTTAAGCGTTATCATTTCATGTGTATTCTGGTCGAGATGATTAATGTGTGGTTGTGGGCCAATAAAAAAAAAAATATATTTTATAAGTTGCAGACGTTTCTTGGCCCTTCTTCGTTCAAAAGCTAAGCTAATTCAGTACGTAATCACGCCGGCCCAATTTTCGATCCCTAGAGCAAGAGTGACCACTACCGAACTTGGACCATATGCCGATTATCCGATTAGCTAATATATGTTGAAATTATTCGAATAACCTGATATGCTAATTTCATTATTACCCTTAACTATGCTAATTTATGGTTAATTAAAAATTTTTTTTGTTAAATCTGTTGTTACTTTAATAAAAAAAAATCTTTATTTTGGAAAATATGATTTTTGGTCTTATTTAATGAACTACTAAACTATTAGATTAACTGAATAAAACTAAGCTTTTGCATTAATATTAGAGATTAAACTAAAATACATAAAAATTATTCTATTACACGAATACTCTTAAATCATTGGATTATTATTCGATTAAACTAGAAAATCTTTATTTTAGAATATATGATTTTCGGGCTTTTTTAACTAAATAACTAATACACTACTAAAGTAGGCAAGATTGTTCGACTAACTGAATAATATTAAACTGTTAAATTATTATTATTCGATTAAAGCAGAATGTACCAAAATTATTCGATTAACAACATTGAGTTGTTAGAATATATTAAAATTATTCGATTAGGCGAATAATATTAAATTATTCGATTATTATTGGATTAAACGATAATATATTAATATTATTCGATTAACCGAACAACATTGAATTGTTACAACATATTAAACTTATTCGATTAGGCGCATAATATTAAATTATTCGATTATTATTGGATTAAGCGATAATATATTAATATTATTCGATTAACCGAACAACATTGAATTGTTAGAATGTATTAAAATTATTCGATTAGGCGAATAATATTAAATTATTCGATTATTATTGGATTAAACGATAATATATTAATATTATTCGATTAACCAAACAACATTGAATTGTTACAACATATTAAACTTATTCGATTAGGCGCATAATATTAAATAATTCGATTATTATTGGATTAAACGATAATATATTAATATTATTCGATTAACCGAACAACATTGAATTGTTAGAATGTATTAAAATTATTCGATTAGGCAAATAATATTAAGTTGTTCGGTTATTTCTCTATTGAGTTTCCGCCTCGCGCATTTAGTCGATTAATACAAAAAAAATGAATAAAATATATAATTGAATATCCGAGAACACAATTTTACTATTCTCCTAGTGGTTTGGTACTAACGTAAGATGTGGCATTCATCAACTATTATTATTCAATATATTTTTCTAAGTACTTATTAGTTGTCCCTCGTATGTCAAAAAACAATTTTTATATGTACATACGCATACACATCATTATTTATAAAAATACTTCTTGTTTTAAGAAAAATTTTTAACTTACCCCACTGTGCGTTCATACTGCATTTTTCGCTTTTAATTATTATCCCATGAAATATTTACAAGATAAGTTGAATTTAACAATCTGGTATTTTTTCGCACTCAATGTATCTATTTATAAAACAATTTTTTTTTAAATTAAAAGACAAAAAAACACAACACTGGAACGTTGTTGAAAATGTGACATCCAGATAAAAATAAAACTTGTTCACTCGCCAAAGTATTTGGATACAATTTAATATATTTTGTTTATTTACTATTAAAATGTATTAAAGCTTTTTCGCGTCTCACACTATTATCAAGTCGGTGTAAACTGGTTTAGCAAAAAACAGTTGTGGAACTAAAACAAAAAAAAAAAAAAACAAAAATTATTTAAAGCTAATTATGTTTAACGAAATTAAATTTTGCAGTGAAACTACAAAAGACACTGAGATTTTTGGTTTTCTGTTTTTTTTTTTTTTTCAATTTTATTTGGGGTGTCAAATACACTGAGATATTTGAGCTGCTGCCAATAATTGTTTTGTGTGTTGCCGATACGTTTCGTGTTGTTTCGTATTGTTGATGACGGATGGCTTTTTTCTGTTTTTGTTTTGTTGCTTCTTGCCTGTCTTTTAATTTTAATTTTGATACTGCTGATGTTTATTTCTTATTGGTGTTGCTTTTTGCAAAAAATGCAAAACCATCACTTCCGGAGGCGCTACTCAAACTGAAGAGAGTAGAGTACAAAAATCACAAACAAAAATACACAAAAGCAAAAGATTTTATATATAAATACTTGTCTCTGTGTGTATGTACATAAAAGTTTTATATAAATATGTATGTAAGTATCTAGAGATATTTTTTTGTTAGTAACATGCTTCGTAAAAAAAAAAAGTAAAATAAAATAAAATAAAATGAAAACATACAAACAGACAGACACCACAGTTGTTGGGACAGGAGAATAGAATGGATGGATGGATGTTTCGGTAAATGGTATTGCTGGCTGCCTGCAGCTGAGCTGGTTCGCTGGCTGACTACTAGTTGGATGTGCACGTATGGAGTAAGTGGAGTACAATATTGAATAGAAATGGATGGTATGTAAAGTGTAGATGAATGTCTACAAAGTCTACAACAGCAAAAACAACAACAACATGCACCGAACGGACCTACAAACGTTTGCTTAACTTTAACCGAAGAGATACACACATCTAAACTAAATTTTTTAAAAGGTTTGTTTGGATGTTGAATTGTATTTTTTTTTCTTTATTTATCTATTATTTTTTTCGTTTTTACTATTTTTGTTTCTGTCGCTGTCTGTATCTACTTATGGCTCGGACTTACTGCGTGTGTGTGTGTGTGTGTTTGAGTGTGTCTCTTTGTGTCTATTATAAGATTTTGTTTGTTTGCTTGTTCGACTGCTGATTTAAATATATTCTCTCGCCTAAGTCGTCGTCACCAACGCCGTCGTCACCGTCATCGCCTGATGTTGTTACAAAAGTAGAGTCATTATTTTATAGCAGTCAATTAAGTGGGTTAATTGAAAAGTAAACATACTCGTACAGCCAGTATTAATGATTAGCATTGAATTGACGTAAAACAGGCTTTAGTTATTTCGTAATTCGTCACTTGACGTTCACTGAAATGAAGAAAGTACAGAAGCTCCAGATATAGCCCTGCCCTTTTTTTCATAACAAGTCGAAGATCGGGTAGAGGTAAACAGGTTGAAGGGTGAGAAAGAGTTCCAGTCTTTTTGGATCCGATACGACCCCTTTGTGTTGTGACGCCTGCGGAAAAGGTTAAAGGGTATGAAAATAGGAAATTGGATAGAAGTTTAGGAAAACCTGAAACCTCTAGGGAGCGTGGATCGTGCAAGCACGCCTCCTGAAGCTGATTCCTGATAAACTGCTGAAGTATTTCCTGCCAAAGGATTGCAGACGTCGATCTTCCAGAGCTGGACAGCAGTAGAGTAGATGCAAAATGCTCCCCTATGTACTCACAAGTCAGTTTGAGGTAATGCCTGAATGCCTTGCAAGTCCGTCAAGGACTTTGTGGTATTCCTGGACAGCATATCTTTCGTTGAGCAGAGAAGAGGAAGAGCAGTAGTATTCATGGTTTCTTGACAGGAGGCATGCCCCCAATTCCTTTTCTTGCAGCAGAAAACTGAGTTAGACTTATAAAGCGATGGTAGGACATTTCCTAGGAGAGCACATTAGCTGGCGATCTGTTAAGAAGATGCTTTTCACCGTATTAGAAGAACTAATCGATAAGCCCTGAAGGGGAAAATGGTACCCCCGTAAAGGCCAGTCTTTTCATTTCATAATTTTTCCAAGTCTTAACTTGAAATCTAAATTTAAAATGTGTCCTTGATAATGAAATTTGTCGACGAATCTCCATTTATTTTACTTTCTAATTAACCCACTTTTTATCAAACACATAAACACACTCACACACACACAAATCGCCAAGCATGAAAGTGGTGATGAAGTTTGGCAGCTAAACCCAACATGCGAACTACATGATTATAATTTAATGTAAAAAGAAAATGCCAAAAATATTAGAGATATAAAATTTAGTAACCGTTTGGATTCCTTTTGTCTTTTAAATATTTTGCAAATGCTTTAGTTTTATTGGCAACTACAGGGTGACGTGTTGATTGAGCAAAAGAGAAGAAGCTACAAAAAAAAAAATGTGTATGAAAGAGAGCAAAGGATAAAATGATGTATTCCTTTTAAGAAAAGGTTGCAGCATTTCACCCACTTTTACACCATTTCCAGTGTAACTGCAGTTTTATCTGTATGAAAGTTTGTTAGTTTTAAGACTTAATATATAACGACGTGCGGTGTCGTAACGTTGGCTACTTTTTGAAATAACTCAACCCACTAGCACCAAAAAGATAAAATATCTCCAACATTAGTTTAATGCGAGACGCATTTTTATGCAGCTGAACTTTAAGGCAGCTACGGGTATGGATGCGTCAGGCATTTTAATAAAACTTTCTTTTTTTATTTTGGAGCTATCAAAAGTTTATTAGGGGTTTATAAATATGGGGAATAATTTTAGGTCTTGAATTTATTCAAATTTGCAAAGTTAGCGAATGGGTGATTTTTTAAGAGCTCTTAGATTTAATAAAAATTTAATAGAATAAAATTTAAAGAAATATATGAAATCTCAATATTCTAACAAACCGCACTACGCATTACAAAGGGAATTCCTTTGTTGGCCGAGCAGCCCGTGAGGCGAATAAGCTACCAGCAGAGGTCTTCTCTGTCACTTTCGATTTGAGAAGGTTTATATCGAATATCCATAAACACCACTGGGCGGGCATCTTTCTGAACTCATTATGTACTCATTAGCTGGAAAATATCGGGTGTTTTTTATAGGGTGATACAACTTTCAGTTGGTATCACTGCTTTATTTTACCACTCATTTAACAGCTGATAGTTGCCTTTTGTTTAATTTACTTTGACATTTCATTATGGATCGACTTACACCAGAGCAACGCGTGCGAATTGTGGAAATTTTTAATCAAAATAATGGTTCTGTTCGTCAAACTTATCGTGCACTTTGTCCATTCAAAATTTTATTTTCCGATGAAGCTCATTTTTGGTTGAATGGGTACGTAAATAAACAGAATTGTCGCATTTGGAGTGAGAAGAATCCACAAGCTTTTGTCGAAACACTGGCTGGCGGAGTCATTGGCCCATATATCTTCAAAAACGATGATGGTCAGAATGTTACTGTTTGTGAAAATGGGTGTTCCAGATTGCGCCCTGTACGCGCCAGCTGTGGCGGCCACATGGCCGAAATCATATTTAAACATTAATGTCATAAAATTTTCTATCCAATAAAGACCGTTTCATTGATTTCAAAAATATATTATATGTTTTATTATGATTTAAACTTGTATCACTCTATAAAAAACACCCGATATTTGCGCTCTTTTATTTGCAAACGGGTTAAAGTAAATGGGTTTTGGCCCACTGTTTATGGCTAAGCTTACAGCAAAAAAGAAAATAAATTTGTAGAAGAAAAATATGCTGCCTAAAGATGAAAAATAGTGTGTATACAGAAACATCTAACAGTTTAAACGATGAACGAATGAATACGAATTGAAAATAAAAAATGGCGATACAATTAAATTTTCCACTTTTGCGCTCCCAACACGATTCGTTACACATATTCTGTTTAATTTTCAACGAGTTAAAACAGACGACAAGGCAACAACAACAGCAACAACGAACAACACAAAATCATCATCATCATCATTATTTATGTCAGCGTATTTATTATTTCTCATTAACGCCACTGCAACATAATAAACATCTTTCATTAGTTTGGTCAGCATTAAGTTGCCTGGCAGTCATAACAACACCATCACACTGGTCACCGTCATCCTCATTTTATTTCAATTAGTCACTCTGCTGATTATTTAAACGTTACAGCAGCTCCGTTCAGTTCAGCTCAGCTCAGCTCAACCTCTACACGACTCCGTTTGGCAGTCAGTCTGTTTCATTGTTGTTGTGGCAGTCAGTCAGTCAGTCATCTTTTCATAAGGCAATCGTGTGCGTGTCAGTCAGTCGATTAAATAGTTTTAATGTATGCATAATTGAAAAATCTACACACAAAGAATTTGGATACTCGTAGAGAAAATCAGTTTCAGTATGGCAAACGTTCAAAGCGAAAATTTTCCCAATAATGCGCATTAAATGTCGGCCATATTTATTTGCAATTACATTCGTCGTACGGCTTAAACCGAAGAGCCAGTCATTGAGTGTAAATTGATGCGTAGTTTCGTTTGATTTATTTCAAACTTTTCCCGTGAATTTAATGACATTTTAATCGAATTGAGAAATCGAGAGGATAAATTAATTGTGCAATTTGTATGGAATACATTTGGTATTCCGAAAGTTTTTTTATTTTTCTTTAAAGAAAACTAATCAGTGGTTTAAAACCACTTTCCCTTTTTTTTCAGCAATTTGCTTTGCTTTGATGTTTCTGTGTTGAAATTTAATTTGGGGGAGGGGGAAAAAAAACGTTTATTAATTGAATAAAGAAAAAAAAATTAATCTAAGCAATTCTGATAACTTGTAGGAGTTTGGACAGAAGTTTAGGAAACCCTGAAACCTATAGGGAGCATGGATCGTGCAAGCACGCCTCCTGATGCTGATTCCTGATAAACAGCTGGAGTATGTTCTGCCAAAGGATTGCAGACGTCGATCTTCCAGAGCTGGACAGCAGTAGAGTAGGTGCAAAATGCTCTCCTATGTACTCACAAGTCAGTTTGAGGTAATGCCTGAATGCCTTGCAAGTCCGTCAAGGACTTTGTGGTATTCCTGGACAGCATATCTTTCGTTGAGCAGATCTTTCGTCTTGACAGGAGGCATGCCCCCAATTTCTTTTCTTGCAGCAGAAAATTGAGTTACACTTAAAGCGATGGTAGGACATTTCCTAGGAGAGCACATTAGCTGGCGATCTGTTAAGAAGATGCTTTTCACCGTATTAGAAGAACTAATCGATAAGCCCTGAAGGGGAAAATGGTACCCCCGTAAAGGCCAGTCCTTTCATTTCATAATTTTTTCAGATCTTAACTTGAAATCTAAATTTAAAATGTGTCCTTGATAATGAAATTTGTCCACGAATCTCCATTTATTTTACTTTCTAATTAACCCACTTTTTATCAAACACACACATCCACAAGCACACACACACACAAAAATCATTTACTCTCAACTAAGTAGAGATAAGAATTGAAATTTTGTTGGTGGTCCTTCGAGTCGGAGGGTTATTTTGAATCTTTATGCTATTTGAATAGCAACTCGTAAACATTTCCTTTATGCGATAGACCTTCGGGAATATCAACAGGTGAAGTGGGTATCAGTATAAAAAATTCGTTAATTCTTTTTAACAATTAGAAATAACAGCAACCGGCGGCGGGACAATCTGTTATGCTTCAGAGATCGTCCAGTGATCTATAACTAGTGCAAAATAGCAACTGAATCTTTAAATAATGACATTTCGACCTTTTCAGCATGCTTAACCACTTGCAGGCTTCAGTCTGATCTTGAAGTTCAAAATAAATATTTCTTCTCGAAGTCATTTCCTTGAACGACAAAACGGTGGGGTTGCTTTTGATAGTAACCTACCACAATTGTAGTTGCAACACTTTTAAGCTCTAGAGCTATTAAAAATATTTTATTCGCTCCATAAAAGTCTCTCTGGCCCCATTTAAGGAGTAGTTTTCGCCATCACATTTGGCGTAGCCTTCACACTGCCCATTAATTTTCGGAAAAAGCCTTCAATTCCAAGAATTGGCCTCCTAATGAACTTAATCATGTTTAACAAATTCTAAAAACAAATTAAATAAAAAAAATAAAACTGGGAGCGTGGCTGATTTAAAACCAGTAATATTTCCTATAGCAAATTCACCCCTACTACGTTTAACATATTCTTATGAAAAAACAATTCCCAGCATTTGTGCTTTGCTATTGTGAATGTCTCCCATACAAAAATTTACAAACTAAAATTAAAAAAAAAAGTATGGCATCCCCGGTGTTTACTCCAGCGTGCAACTTTCAATGAGCACGAAAAGAGAACAATTGACTTGTAAGTTTTTGAACGGTTTTATTAATTTTGTGAAAGTAGTGCAAATGTTAACAAAGAGCAAATCATCTCTGCATGTGTCAAATGCTTTCAGACGGAGAAAAACCGACATGGATCTGCCTCCCTATTCCATTTCGTTAGCTGTTCTCTGCCAGCAAGTTTAACTTCGCTTTATATCTTTTCAAATAAATGCTATTAATTTAATCTTTAAAAGAATAAATTCCAAGAAATTCACAATAGACACTTTCATTCTCAAAATATTCACAATAACGATTTGTTGGGAATGAGTATAAAAAAGTTTTACTCCCAAACAATTGATTTCCATAACATTCGCCAAAGGAAGGATTATAAAAAATGTTGAATCGTCAAGAGTTAACTTTTATTTTTTACTACATAAAATTCTTTTCTATTTAAATAAATCAGGCAAAGCCAACAACTACATCGAGGGCTCTCCCTTATTTTTTTCATACTCCTGCTGTTATGGCTCTGTTTACAAAGTATGGCAACATTGTGGAGAGAATAAGTGGCGAAAAGTGAAAGTATATGAGAAATCACTTTCGTCACACAAGCTGCCACTGCGGCTCCACAAATCTAACAAGTTTCCTTAGAGACAACTGAAAACGGCTCCACGATATATCAGAGCCCAGATCTGGTCAAGTATGTGTTGTGAAACTCAATTCTATATATCATTAATACTCACCAACAACTTCCTCAAGATCATACTTGCCGCCACATCAGGGCTAGATGAAAGACTAAGACTTAAGATAACACCATTTTCGACACGGGACACTTTCGAAACAATTTCAATTAAAATTTACACAAAATTTCACTATCGTTAATTAAAACACGCAACCATTGACGACTTTTTGTTTGCCATTTAGTTTCTGGTTCAATTTAATAACGTTTAACCATTTTCAATTTAATAATATTTTTTGTGTGTTTATTTTTACATCTCAGATTGAGAGATAAACACTCAAAGTTCAAGCATCGAGTTTGCAGCAGAGGCTGAGAGAAAGAAAAACTATTATGGCTCAGATACATACACAAATAATGCACTTTTCTTCACTTCTCGTGTACGACAGCAAAAATAAATTGTAATTTTTTTTCTTTCGTTTTATTTATTTTTATTTTATTCTTTTTTTTAAATTTGTTTTGTTGGCTTTTTTATGAAATATTGTTACTTTTATCTGATAATCTTGGGGATACTACAAACACTACGACGATACAACAACTTGGAATAGTAAAGTTCAGTTCAGTTTAGTTTCATTTCGTTGAGTTTAGACGAGTTAAGTTTGTTACGTTATTTTGAATGGTTGGCAGAATGGCTGGGGCTGCTGGCTGGCTGGCTGGGCTGGCTGACTGACTGACTGGATGTATTTTGTTGGGCTAACTGTGTATCTGGATGTTGGGTTGATTGGTTGTGCTTGTTTCGTTTCAGTTTTGTTTTGGTCTGGTTTTGCTTTTAAAGCTGACTAAAATCAAAAGGGTGTCGTTGTAAGAGTTCGACTTTACTAGGACTCCCAGGTACCATGAACTCTAAACGAAGTGTAACAAATGCCGAACTTTCAAACTAACAACTGCAAATGCAAATACAAATACAACGACAACAATAACAACAACAACAACCGCAGCAGCAACAACAACTTCAACATACATCAACTAGAGATGTTGTGCTATCAGTGTTGTGTGAGTGCATCATCATCTATGCCAGTGGTGACGATGATGACGATGATGATGATGATGACGATGATGCTGCTAAAATTGTCGGCGTGCAAACGGCAACGACAGCGAAAACAAACACGAAAAAAGTTATAGATTTCAAAGAACCGACTCGTATTATTAGTTGCAGATACTGCAAACTACCGGAATGTATTTTTATTGTGGCTGTTTGGCGGATTGTGTGACACGAGATGAAAGTCGTCTATACATTTTGAGTACCATTTAAAAACGCAGCATTTGAGGAGCAGCAACAATAGCCGAGTTACAAACATCCGCACACTAATACATGTGTACGTATACTGCCAAACACAATTACGAAGCACATAAACACTCACACACACACACACACACACGCACACACACTTTCATAAAATACTTTCAAAGTTAATGCAAAAAAACAAAGCAAAAAAAAATTATTATATATAGAAGAAAATAATCTGTATCCGAGTTGTATGTGCTTCTGCACATATACATAGTACCGAAATATTGAAACCTACAACAACCCAACGACCGCCAGACTGTGCGCCAGTCAGTTAGTCAACCACACATTCAATAAATAAAATTAAAATAAAAAAAATATAATAATAATAAAAAAGATTTGTAAGAAATGGGTGCCAAACCGATTTCAGCCCTTCTTTCAAAAATTCAAATACTTTACACAACAACATAATATTTTAAGCAACTATACGAGGCCAGTCGTAAAAGGTAGCCAAATATATTTGCTTCATATACAATTTTGCAATCACTGATATCTGGCAAATAATAAGTGCGATTTTAAGATGGTATAGAAATACTAAAAATTATTAATGATGAGAAAAAGTAGCGGCTTTCGAAAATAGCCCTGTTCTACTTTGAAAACTAAATTGATATGGACTTCTCCATTTCATTATTTAATTATTTGTCTTACGAACTCTGGCCTATTACTATCCAAGTAATTCTGTAACAATAACTATAGGGTGTTTTTTATAGAGTGCTACAATTTTAAGTTGGCATCACTGCTTTGTTTGACCACCCATTTAACAGCTGATAGTTTCGCATTTCGACTTACACCAGAGCAACGCGTGCAAATTTTTGGAAATTTTTAATCAAAATAATGGTTCTGTTCGTCAAATTCATCGTGCACTTTGTCCATTAAAAATTTTATTTTCCGATGAAGCCCATTTTTGGTTCAATGTAAATAAACAGAATTGTCGCATTTGAAGTCAAGAGAATCCACAAGCTTTTGTCGGAACAGAATTCCATCTACAGAAAATTACTGCTTGGTGCGATTTATGAGCTGGCGGAGTCATTGGCCCATATGTCTTCAAAAACGAAAGTGGAAATTGGTGTTCCAGATTGCGCCTTGTTCGCGTCAGCCGTGGCGGCCATATGGCCGAAATCATATTTAAATAAAGACCGTTTCATTGATATCAATAATATATCACTATGTTTATTATGATTTAAACTTGTATCACTCTATAAAAAACACCCTTTATTTGATTTTTATTTTTTTTATGGCCACACTATTGCAACGAAGGACAATCTCTGTCAGGGAAGCCTCTAAATGGATATAGAAAACGTCTTCAACAGTATTTCGCCTGCTCTGTAGAACCTGGATTTATTGTACCCGATGATAAGGATAGAGAAAAAGTCATAAAGTCTTTATAAAATTTCTTACGGGAGTTATTGTAGTAAAATCGAAAGAGGGAGCGAGAGAGAGCGATAGATCGAGAGAATAGATAAGTAAAATCGAAAGAGGGAGAGAGAGACAGCGATAGATCGAGAGAATAGATAAGTAAAATCGAAAGAGGGAGAGAGAGAGAGCGATAGGTCGAGAGATTAGATAAGTAAAATCGAAAGAGGTTGACCTTTAAATCCAAACACTGTTCAATGAATCTGTACCGATTCCTTTTTATGGAATCTTGGTCGGACGCAATTCTCTTTATATAAATCCACTGCTCTTCACACGGATGCGTTGGACATACAATTTATTAAAACCCGATTTAGTTGGCAACAATTTTTTGCAGTCTTAACACGATTTGTATACCATTTCCAGATTCATAGAATAATTATATGTCAGTCAAAATAATTGTAGCGGCTTCAAAACCCATGGGCATTTGAATCAGCGTACATATAAAAAAAAGGATTCGGTAGTAGTCCAAGAACGAAACTATTCCCATCAGCATTAAGATAATTAGAGTACCCGATTATAGAAGCTTTCAAGTCAGGGACCTCTTTCCCGAAACGTGCACTTTTCTACGCTCTACACACGCTTCAGTTCGATCACACCCATATGTGGTGGATTTGCCAGTGAACCGCACTACGCATTACAGAGAAAATTCATTCTTTGCAAGTATATTTTGAGGTTATTCGACCGCGTTGCTACCACTAGTAAAAGGAGCGTGCTAAAGTGTTATTAGGAAATTTCTGATAGAAATCTCAGTCATTTATGATTGAGACAACCCTGCAACGCATTACAAAGGGAGCTTGTCTTCAACCGATTAGTTCGTATGTGAAACTAATTTCCTACAGAGATTTTTACTGTCCCTTTTAGTTAGAGCGAAGTCCCAGCACTCCTCCTCCTACCCTGTCCACCAAAAGAATATTTTCTAGTTCCGGCACAATTAACCACCATTTGTAAGAGTCATTTAATGACAGCCCATCGAAGGCAAAACAAAAATCAAAAACTTTTGTCGCCATTTAGACACTTAGACTTCTACAAAAACCTGTAACAGACATTTATTTTGAACTTTAAACACTTTGCAGACTTCCTTCTCATTTGCAGCACCGTAAACTTCTTCATTATCTTCTGCATCGACATGAATGTTAAATTTCTAATAACGTCCAACCGAAAGACCAGCAAATAAACCAGCCAACAAGACCCATCCATGCCAATAACGATGTTAGAAACAACCAGCCAACCGACCGACCAAATATAACCCAACAACCGAAGAGACTACATCAATTCACTTTCCATATCATAGAAAATGCTCTGGTTGTTTTGGCAACCAAACATTTATGTACTTGTACGTGAGCGAGCGTGAGTTTGTATGTGTGTGTGTGCGTGTTTATGCACTGTTGTAGAGATGCTTTTGCAATTTGCTTGTTGTTGCGTTTGTTGTATTCGGTGTACCTGCAAACACAACAACAACGACTCCTGTAGAAATATGACGAATGACACGGGCCCTGCAAGAAGATATATAAAACAGGTGGAAAATTTTAGGAGAGTAAATTTAATGCATGGCAAAGAAACCACCACAATAAGGAGAAATGTTGTGGAAAGCAAAATGTAAATTTCCAAAAAGGAAAAACAAAATGAAACTGAAATAAAAAAAAGAATCAAATATTGTTGCGGATGCTTGCAAGTACAAGGTTGGCTGGCTAGCGTTGGTGGGTATTGTGAAACAAAAGCAGAAAAGAAGAAACAAAAGTTAATGGGCAAAAGCAAAAACACACGCAGATATAATGCAATGTTGGGTGAAATTATAGCACAACAGTGAGATGTGATTACATGTAATTTGATGAAATCAAATACATATTTAGGAAAAGCAACTTTAGCAATGAAAATTTTAAAGAATTGATTTAAATTGACTGCCTGGCCCACGATATCACTCGGTATCGTTCTGCCGACAAAATGCATATAAAGAAAAACAAAGTTTTGGAATTTATTTTTGTTTTAAATATATTTTCTTGACAAAATGATATCGAATAACATTGTGGACCAGGCAGTTAATATCTGATGTTGCTTAAACTCGCAGGTTTTAGTGTCAAAGAAACATTTTCACAACCACAAAATACGGCTCCAAATTTTAATAAGATGTAAGACCGTGTCTCGCTATTCTCCACAATCGTGCGATGTGCCAATTCTAACATGTGTGACAAAAAATTATGCTACTGTGTCCTCAAAGTGTGACAGTTTTCTATTTGGAAAAGTTTTTTAAAAATCTCATAAAATCTCTGTAATTTTAGTGTTTTTTCCCAAAATCTTACTAAAATATTCATGATATTATAATTTCTATGTGATCAAAGTAGAATATTTGATCTTTTTGCATTATTGTTTATCAGATAAAACAATATTTTGAAAAGATTTTTTAAAGCCGGTCTCGGTGTGAATGAATCGTGCGATTGTGTAGGATAGTGAATCATGGCTTTTAATAGAATTTTACATTAAGTGCAGCTTTTTTTCTGAGACCAGTGCGGAGTCAAAAATTTATAAAACATAAGTATGTTGGTTCTTTGTTGGCCACTCTTTTTTTTACTGTTAAACTTGTTCAGTTTAATCTATAAGTTTGCCATGAATCTGCCATCGACTTGCAGTCCGCTTAAGAATTTGTACGGGGCACTTCTTCCATTCAATTGTTTTGAGCGATGAAGCTCATTTTGTTATTCAGGGAAATTGTGGAATTTTTACTGCGACATAATTTTGGGAAATTTGTCTATAACTTTTTTCAGATGGTTTAATTACATTGTACAACAATATAAAATTTTTTCCAAAATTACAAAGTCCGACCTATAAATTTTGATAGAGGAGACAACCACGAAGACTAGCGTATATTTATTGACTCATGTAAGAAGAGTGTAAAAGCTGTACTTCAGTATTACGATAATTCCAAAAATCATATTCCTACTGCCTATGGAATGAACACTAAAGAAAACTATGATTCTATAAAATTAATACTGGAGTCCGTTATATATCAAGACCATAAGTGACGAATCTGTTGTATGATAATGAAATGGAATTTCCTAGAGCTAAAAAAATTAATACTTCCTATTCAAATTGTATATCGAAGGCAAAATAATGGAGATATTAGTGATGTTTTGGTCAAATTCGCTCTTTTTTAAAAGAAGGACAAAAAAGACCCTTACCTTGAGGAGTTAGAGAGTTAACATGTTCTAAAAAAATGTTCTCCGTAACATTTTACATAAATTTGCTGAACACATTTTATACGTAAAATGTAAGGATCACATGGATTCTTATGCCGATTAACAATAAGAATGTGCCAGATCTGGGAAACTTTAAAGCCCCCTCAAATGAAATTCAGATGTAAACTTTCAAAACGCCGATATACTACGTGTAATTTTTTTGTCTCCTCTGTCAAAATTTATAGGTCGGACCTTGTAATTTTTTTTTGTGTTGTACAGTGTTATTAAATAGAATAAAAAACCCGACTTTATCACATGAGGTAGTGTCTAAATATCAGGCGATTTGACATGAAACTACCCCTATGAATTATTGTTTTTCCTTATCAACACTGCTATTTCCGACCGCACAACTGTAACGAGTTGGTTTATGTCCTACAATACTATTTCATTTCTGTATTCGAAGAACACACACACACACACCACAAATTTTAATTTGATTTAGCAATAAATTGTAGCAGCTACAACAACAGCAAAACTATTTGTTTCATCGCATTGTTGTTGCAATGCAAATTAATACGTGCATGTGTTTGTGCACATTTCTTTAAAACAACAACAAATTTAAAGAGATGCACGACTTTATCAAACGTAAATATGTAAAGAAGAACCTGCCAGAGAGAAATTTCCACTCTTTTTAGAACAAAAGCTGCTGATTATGTTGCTGTATTTTTTATGATAGTCTTTGGCTGCTATACAATTCCCGGGAAGCGTTTTAGTTAAGTATTGTGATGCTCCAACTCTGCACACCCTCAACACACTGTACGCACCGGGATTCACTCGTTAACGAGATGTTGTTGTCGGCCAAATAACAGGATAAACTATTTTTGAGTGTTTTATTTGTATGGAAATGTGTATATGTATGCAGGATTATGTGTGTATGTGTGTGTGTATGTGTGTGGTTGGTATGAGTAGCTAACTTTTCAGCAGGTTTGAGTTGTGAACAAAAGCTAAGCATGATGGCCCTCAAACCGAAAATACGAAAAGTCATCAATAAGAAGTACGAACGAACACCCACACCTTCAAAAGGCATGTGTAACATAAACACACAAAAACATGTACATAGATATAAATGTGTATGTGTATGTAATCATATGATACGTAGGTAGAGATATATGCCGAAATCTACAAAAACGAATGCGTGTTTAACTAAATTGCATTTCAAACCGATGAAGTTCATACAACAAATACATGGAATCCAATGGTGATAACGGCAACGCTGTGACACAAACAACTACAGCAACAACAACAACATAACCAATGTTCCTGGTTCACAACATTGGCATAGAAATTCATAGAGAATTATAAATTCACTAGTCAGATTTGCACAAGCACATACACACACACACACACACACAACATTCTACCTGCAACTACACACTTTTGAAACACTTGCACAATCCTCTGCTGGTGTCGGTGAATGTTCTCGTGCATCAGTTTCTGTTTGTGTATCACTTAACACGAACGCATGTGAGTTTTGTTGATGTTGTTGTTCTACTCGTTCTTTTCCAATTTCGCCAACTTGCTTGAGATTTGCTCGCGAAGACTGACTCGTTAAACTAAAACTTTCGGATGTGCATTATGAAATCAGGAAATATTTGTTTACAATTAAACACGAATCATAATAATTGTGTCTCTCAATACGAAGCACATCCCACCCATCATCCACTTGCCTGTAGTCCTAATCATGCTGATATTTTCCATACATTCAGGAATGTATTTATTTATTTATTTATGTATAGGGTGTTTTTATAGAGTGATACAAGTTTAAATCATAATAAAACATATTAATATATTTTTGATATCAATGAAACGGTCTTTATTGGATAGAAAATTTTATTTTGCTTAAATATGATTTCGGCCATGTGGCCGCTACGGCTGATGCGTACAAGACGCAATCTGGAACACCAATTTTCACAAACAGTAACCTTTTGACCATCATCGTTCTTGACGACATATGGGCCAATGACTCCGCCAGCCCATTAAGCGCACCAAACAGTAATTTTCTGTGGATTCTCCTCACTCCAACTGCGACAATTCTGTTTATTTATGTACCCGTTCGACCCAAAATGGGCTTCATCGGAAAATAAAATTTTGAATGGACGAAGGGCACGATAAGTTTGACGAACAGAACTATTATTTTGATTAAAAATTTCCATAATTTGCACGAGTTGCTCTGCTGTAAGTCGGTCCATAATGAAATGTCAAAGCAAACTAAACAAAAAGCAACAATCAGCTGTTAAATGGGTGGTCAAATAAACCAGTGATGCCAACTCAAAGTTGTAACAGTCTATAAGAAACACCCCATGTTTGAATACTGCACAGAAAAATCCACCACATTCTCAATATTATCCTTCAGAATTGCAAAGATTATATTTTAAAGAGAAATTTTTAATTTTATATAAAAAAACAGCTGCAGTACAGTTTGTGCCGGAAGCATTAGTATTTTCATAATTTTAATATATTAATTTGCAAAATATAAAAACTTTCGTTTTTGAAGTCCAATGAAATTTGTTTAACTTTCTCATATAAACAAAAACCGCAGCAGTACAGTTTGTGCATTAAGTATTACAAAATGTAGAGGAAGATTAAGTATTTCCATAATTTTAAAATATCGATTTATAATATATATGAAATTTTTCAAGGGCCAATGAAAATTTGTATAACTTTTTTATATGTAAACCAAAATCTTATATATTTTGACTGGAAATCCATTTAAATGTAACTGAAAAATAGACTTAAGATTTTTATAAAAATCAAGTCCAACTCTGTTTAAAAACCCAATGATTTTTGGATTATGAGTAATTTAATCAGTAAAAGTTTGAATAATAATACTTATCACATTTAAAATTTTGTTTTAAACATGAATTCCAATATATACAAAATAAAAACTTTAAACTTACAATGTCAAAGTTTGCTGGGTTACTGGCAATATTGTGTGCCAACAGAAAATGAAATATAAAAAAAGAACAACATCAAATTTGCTCTTAATAAATTATTAAGTTAAAAACTTAGTTTTTAATGCGAGCAACAAACAATACAAAAGGAACAGGGAAAAATATTAAACAAAAGAATACACGAAAGAAAGAAAAGCGATAGTCAAAGTTAATGGAAATTTGTGAAGTGTATTCGTACATGTGTGTTTGTGTGTTTGTCTCTACATATACATATTTTATACTTCCAACAAAGAAAAAACAATTTTTGTTGGGAAAATTTAAGGTACATATAGAAGTTGGAAAACTGCATTCGCCAAACGAGAAATGTCTATATGGAGAGATTTTTTTTCTTTCTTTGCAAAGAGAGCATGTGGAAGTGGGAAGTGCTGGAAGAAAGACTGTTGCAACGGTTAAACGAATTCATGCTGATTATGAATTTAATATATCCCTTTTGCCTTTTAAAAAAGGGAGAGAACTTTGTGGCACCACTGTATGGAAATATAAACTTTAAGGAAAATAGGAATTTAAACTGGAAAATAGTACGAACGTATGTGGCAGCAGTTGTCATCGTTTCCAATAACAGCGCATCTTTCTTGTCATGCTGCCTGCCTGTGCCCCACCACTGCAATATAATAATAACAAAAAAAAACATATAAAATCTTCGTTGCTACTTTTCTTTTTGTTTAACTTTACGCGTGTTTTATTATTTCATTGCGCCAAGGATGGGAAAGAGAAGGAAGACAAACCGTTCAACTAGTCAACGCCGAAATTTTGACTTTTTGCATGTGTTGTGTGTGTGTATGTGTGTGTGTATGTGTGTGTGTATGTGTTATGCATGTGCTTTTACATTTTTTAAAATTTTTCCCGTGTCTTTTTTTTTACTTTCTTTAAATTTATTTGTTTGTACATGAGAAAAATAATCGGAACATCAAGAAAATGAAAAGAAAAATACTTTTTCTTGTTACCAAGGCCCAGGCCAGCCAACCAACCAACTGTCAAAGAATAACGGTTGTTTGTTTTTTGTTGTTTTTATGCTTTTTCGTTTTATTTTTTTTCTTACTACCGCCGTTGGTTCACACATCGAAAACATTTTTGTTGCCATATTTTGTATTTGGTGCCCCATTGGTTAAAGGTTAAGAGGATGCACACACAAACACACACACACACATGCACACATACATATATCGCTGCGTTTAAGATGCAGGAGAGATGCGTAGGTATGGAAATGTTTCGACATGTGTATTTCGTACACACACACACACACACACACCCATACAGCCACCGGGGCCATCTGAAGTTTCAGTTTTAATTAATCCTTTTATTTTCTTGAAAAAAAGAAGCTTTTCCCAGATATGAATTGCTTTTGTTTAAGACATTTCGGCTTTCACACCCTTAAAACATTTCTTTAATATGGCGAATTAATTTCTCTTGTGTCTTGTTTTTTTTTTTGCATTCATGAGCAGGAATGGAATATACAATTTTTAAATATTATTTATATTTAAAAAAAAATATTTTTCTGAACTTCTTTTCTTTTTTATTTTCATTTACGCTGCATTTAACTCATGCACCAGGGATGGAAAGTAAAATTTTTAATATGAAATGTATTTTTATACATGCTGAACTTAGAGCAATAGAACCCTGTTTCGATGTATGCGATCTAACAGCATTTGTGCATCAGCATACACCAGGGATGGAATATGAAATTTTTTATATTATTTGAGAACAATTCTAACTTCAGAAAGACAAATAGAAGCACTTTTTTTTTAAATTTATGATAATTAACTGCATCTAACTCCATCAGGGATGGCAAATAAGATTTTTTGTTTTATATGTACTTTCCTGAGCTTAGAAATAGTTTTTGTTTTTGCATTCACGAGCATTAACTGCCTCCAAGACGTACACCAGAGGTGGGATATAACATTTTTCTTTTATGCATATTTTTGAAGAATACTTTTTTTAAGCTCAGAACATTAAAATTATTATTACATTGTGGGGATAAAATATAAAAGTTTTTCTGATCTTAAGGCAGAGGAACATTTTTTTTTGTACTTGAATATTAAAATTGGGTTTAATAAGTTCAGGTTTTAACCAACAGATTGTCCAATAAATTCATTTACAATATCTTATATTTCTCATAGAAATGGGTGTATTTTTTTATGATTTTCATCTACTTAATGCACAAACTGTACTGCAGCTGTTTTTGTTTGTATGAAAAAGTTAAAAAAAATTTCATTGGACTTTAAAAACGACATTCTTTTATATTTTGCGAATTAAAATATTAAAATTATAAAAATACTTAAACTTCCTCTACATTTTGTAACACTTAATGCACAAACTGTACTGCAGCTATTTTTGTTTGTATATAGACAATAAAAAATTTTTAATTGAATTTTAATACGGGAATCGTTTTATATTAAGTAAGGAAATATTTATAAAGAGATATTAAATGTCTGGAAAACCCATTATTTCATATTAATATCATGCGAATTCTTCAAACATTATCAGATGTTTCTGATGTACGACTTGGCAGCACTCAACTTAGTACAGACAAAAACAAGGTGTCATTTCATAAAACCAGTGCAAAAATGGTTTCAAGTTGGTTGCAACGT
This sequence comes from Linnaemya vulpina, assembly GCA_963675445.1. Taxonomy (NCBI): domain Eukaryota; kingdom Metazoa; phylum Arthropoda; class Insecta; order Diptera; family Tachinidae; genus Linnaemya; species Linnaemya vulpina. The sequence continues at coordinate 9,667,002 of OY776280.1, read as the reverse complement.
TAACGTTTTATGTGAAGAACGTTTTTAGTATAAAAATTAATTTGCTTTTTGTTTGTTAATCGTGCTTCTTTTTTCCTTTACTGTATATTTTTGCCAATTTAATATCTGGCCACCTTAACTTTACTAAAATATTAAAGATCATATAATGGAGCGAGTACCTTGTTTACTGAGGGACTGCTGTACATACTTTGCAAACTTTCCAAAAAGACTGGTTTCTAGAACTGTGAAAAATACACTTACCTGCAAAGAAAATATAAAAGAAATAGAAGAATAAACCATTAGATTTTCGTATTGAAAAAGTTATAACACGTTTATAAAACTAGAATACATACTTAAAGGCATATTTACTAAATAACTTATGGCTACATATTGAATAAGTACGAGGGCGGTCTTATAATTAAGTATATAGCAGTATGTTTGAATATTATTTTTATATAAGAAACGTATTTATATTTGTTAAATGCATCAGGGTTGTATAGGGTGTTTTTTATAGAGTGAGTTGGCATCACTGCTTTATTTGACCACCCATTTAACAGCTGATAGTTGCCTTTTGTTTAGTTTGCTTTGACATTTCATTCATGGATCGACTTACACCAGAGCAACGCGTGCAAATTGTGAAAATTTTTAATCAAAATAATGGTTCTGTTCGTCAAACTTATCACGCACTTCGTTCATTCAAAATGTTATTTTCCGATGAAGCCCATTTTTAGTTGAATGGATGCGTAAATAAGCCGCATTGTCGCCTTTGAGAAAGAAGAAACAAGCTTTTTCAAAGCATCCACAGAAAGTTACTGTTTGGTGCGCTTTATGGGTTGGCGGCGTCATTAGCCCATATGTCTTCAAAAACGATTATGGTCAGCATGTAACTGTTTGTGAAAATTGGTGCTCACGGCTGCGCTTTGTACGCGCCAGCCGTGGCAGCCACATGGCCGAAATCATATTTAAACATTAATGTCATAAAATTTTCTATCCAACAAAGACCGTTTCATTGATATCAAAAATATATCACTCTGTTTTATTATGATTTAAACTTGTATCCCTCTATAAAAAACACCCTATATTTGAACAGACAATTTGTAATATATATCTCTCGTATCAAAAATATAATAATAATATTTTTTATAAATATTTTATTTGAAGACATTTCAATTGAAATTATGTTTTGATATAATTAAGCTTTTATGATTCTTTAAAATTTTAATAATTAATATTAATAAATAAAAATGTATGTTTAAGGACATGATTGTTGAAGCGTCCAATCTGACCGGAATATGTTGCGAAACACTGTCGCTAAACTCCAATTTAATAAGCCGCTGATAACATGTTTCTTTGCAAGATCGTTTAGTTTTTACTAAACGTTTTCACACCGCCCTCGTATTATTAGCTAAACTTCAGACTCTATAAAAGCAAATAAAACAGAAAGGAGAATAAAAAAGCACTTGAATGATCATTAAGTGCAATAATGTTGTCAGACAATCATTGATCATTTAGTGCTTTTTGTTGCTCTTGTTGTTGTTTTATTGTAGTTATTTATTTATTTATTTTGTGTTGCAAAAACGAGAAGACGTTATTTTATTTGATTTTTTTTTTCTATTCGTAATAGACTCATCGAATGAATGGTTTAGCGAAAATAGCTTTTCTACTCTTTTAGCAGATACAAACCTACCAAATGCAATAAATACAATGGAAATTATTTAGGTACATAAACATAAACACATACAAACACACACCCATACAAACGGGGACGTTAAGCATATTGTAGTAAATAATGTAAAACAAATAAGTATGTATGAGTGGGTATGTGAGTGTGTATATACCCAACATAAGTAACTAAATGTATGTATAACGAATAAATGAAAATGGTGAAGAGTATAACGAGTTGAATAACCTCTAATGGGAATAGTAAAAAAAAGAAATAAATAAAACATCTATAAAAACAAATAAGTGAAAAAATATGTATAAAATAAAATAAATGAAAACTTAAATCAACTTAAAGTTTCTTGAAATCGTAAAGTTGTTCCAAACAGAAATGCTTCTAGTCAAGATGCGCGGGATGGTCGGTATGAATGTCAAAATAGGAATGACTGACTAACAGCCTGACTACAACAGCAATTGTGATTAATTTATAAAGCAAATGACAGGGTTATGACAGTCTGAAGGAGCGAATGAATAGTCGAATGTTGATGTGTAACAGCCCCGGTGTGCATTTCGATTGAATTTTTAAATCTTCGTTCGATCAATTAATTATATGCTGGGCAAAACTATTTATCAGGAATTAACAACTAAATACAAATATGTATATTTAAAAAATTAAAAATAAACAATAAAATAATATATAAAAAAAAATCATATAACAATTATTTCTGAAAAAAAATATTTTTTTAAATCATAAAATGCGAATACTTCTGAAAATAAAAATTTGATTTATAATAACAGTTATGTTGGGGTGAAATATATTAAAATCAGAATATGGAATAAATTTTTGAAAAAAATATTCAGAATATAAAATATATAGAAATCAGATTTGTAATAACAATTATTTCTGGAAAAATATGAGCTGGTCACATATCTACACACACACACAAATATACATATACTCTCATACACACACACACACACACACACATACAAACACACAAATACATATACACACTCATATATACACAAATATACAAACACACACATATACAAATATTCATACACACTCATACACACACACACACACATATACATACACACTCATACACCCTCACATATATACATACACACTCATATACACATAAGTATACATAAACACACACAAATATACATACATATGTACATACACACTCATATACATACATATGTACATACACACACATATAAAACACACACAGCCAAACACACACACATATACAAACACGCACACAAATATACATACACACCCATACACACAACAAATATACATACACACACACACAAATATACACACACATACAAACTCACACACACATATATACAAACACACACACAAATATACATACACACTCATACACACACAGATATAGATACACACTCATATACACACACACACATAAAACACACACATATACAGACACACACACACACAAATATACATACACTCATATACATACACACACATATATATACAAACACACACACACACAAATATACATACACCCATGTACACACACACACACATATACAAACACACACACAAATATCCATACACACACAAACACACACACACACACACACACACACACACACACACAAATATACATATACACTCATACAAACACACAAATACACATACACACAAATATACTTACTCCCACACACAAATATACACACACATATACAAATGTACATACACACACACAAATATACATACACACTCATATACCCATAAGTATACATACACGCATACAAATATACACACATACAAACACACACAAATATACATACACACTCATACACACACACAAATATACATACACACTCATACACACACACAAATATACATACTAGGTATATATGTATACATACACACATATATAAAACACACACACAAATATACATACACACTCATATACACATAAGTATACTTACACACATACAAACACACACACATATATACAAACACACACAAATATACATACACACTCATATACACATACACACACACAAATATACACATACATACAAACTCACACACATATACAAACACACACACACACACACACACAAATATACATACACTCATATACACACATACACAAACACACACACACACATATCCAAACACACACACACAAATATACATACACACACAAACATACACGCATATACACAAACACACACACGCAAATATACATACATACAAACATATATACATACAAATATCGCAACAGAGTCAGAACTAGTCAAGGAAGATTCTAAGGACCTCAAAATCTTGAGATCTGATGAGCTAAAACCAATAACATCCTGATTTAAAAAAAAAATTTAAATTTTCACAGCGGAAAGTTAAAAAACGTTCAGCTGCAGTCCAGTTTTATCATACAACGCCTCGTGCACAAAAAAATATTTCCGGCTTATAAACTACTTATAACACAAATTTTCCATACGAAATTTGTCTTATAAGCAGCTCATAAGCATAAAATTAATTATTATTTTTTTGTGTGAATACAGCCTTTATCCTGCGAATAAATCTGTAACACAAATCCCTGAATGAGTGCATGCAACCACTGCTGCCACGTCGGCAGTCGTGAGCCTGTGAAGCTGCTGGTGATCCATGAAAACTGCACGTAAAATTGTTATTGGAATTAACATAGAATTGTATGTATAAAGACAGGGATATATGCGCGTAAGTAATGTAATTATGTTTACGTATGTTCTATGCTGACTTGCTGGATATGTGTGTGGGTGTGTGTGTGTGTGTGTGTGTGTGCGTGTGTCAGGTTATATAAATTGAATTTCTCCGATGTTCTACACAATATTAGCGCACTATATTATAATCCTAAATACCCATATTATATGTAGGATACATAAGCACACACATGTGTGTGTGTGTGTGAGTGTGTGCGTGTGTGTGTCACGTACACCTGCCTGTTGTGTGTGTATATATAATTTGTTGGAAACTGTAAGCGATAACGTTTCCTGCACAAAACGGCTACAATAATATTCATACAACTTAAATGAAAATGTTTTAAAGGATGCTCGGCTGCAAAATCAGTATATTTTAGTAACTAATTTGTGTGTGAGTGTGTGTATGTGTTGGCATGTGAAAACTACAAGGACGCGTGTGTTTACAGTCAGTCAGTCAAAGTGAAATGAATAAGTATTTGTTTGACAGCCAGAACTGGAACAGTGAGTTTTCCGAAATTTACCAAATTTCAGCTTCCCGCTACGAAAATTTAAAAAAATCTGGAAGTTATTTGTAACGGGGTAAGTTTAAAAAAAAAAATCGAGTTCTCATCAGCTCTCGACGTTATGAGGTTCTACGAAGCTTCCCTGACTAATTTTGAGAACGCGTCTGTATGTGTGTAAGTATATAACTTTGGAACGGCCTGACCGATTTTAACAATACTGATGGCGTTCTAAAGGTTTCTACTGAACTTGGATTTCCTGTAAATTTGAACCGATTCGGAACCGATACATTTCAACGAATTTATACAAACACATTTTTTATAGTGCTTTTTTTTAAATGACTTTTAAACGGCTTTACCGATCGATTCCTGAAATCAGCTCTCAAGATTAAAAGACCACGTCGGCTACTGCAAATCATAACAAAATCACTTAAACCATTCGTGAAATATTGTGAACGAAAAAAATCTAATTTTTTTTGAGATATCGTGAACGAAACAAGAAGGAAGAGCTTCAAAGCATAGAGTTAAACAAAAATTAAGTTACAATAACTTTCCGATTGTTATACGGGATGTTATATGGATGACCTTTAAGGTCATCTTTTTTTCATGTGAACAGGCTGATAATTTTGTCAGTAAAGTGAATTGTGTGAAGACCGTGTTATTTTAAAACTCATGAATGATATTATGACTGCCATTTCACCGCCCCCCCCATATATTTTTCTTGATTGCATTTAAAAAAATATTATATTGATAACATTTTACAAAATTTTTCTATTTATAAATTGTGCTGTTTTTATATGTCAGCTGTTATGTTTGTTTACATTGAAGTGGGGTATTTTAGACTACACAACGGTTGCCAGACAAAAAAGTAAGAGTTGCCAGACAAAAAAGTAAGAGATGCCAGAGTGTAGCCACATATTCGTGCGTAATATTCTGTACAGGAATATAAAAAATTTGGGATTATGATTTCGAAAATATTTAAAGATTGTTGCACTCTTCAGCACATGTGAGGTTGTATTGCGCAGCACACCGGGTTTTAGCAGTTCTAAATATATTAACATGCATAAATGGAATATTTTGTAGCTGTTAAAATGGTTGGCCGGCCATATTGTTTGATAATAAAACAAATAGGGTACTGAAGAGTGGAGCACACCAACACAAATGCACACATCATATACACTAACATATACATACATATTGTAACTGCGTAGATATACGAATAGGGGCTTCAGCCAGTTGCTTGGTTTATGTCCTTCTAAGCAAATACACATAAACAAAATTCTCTATTCATTTTTTTTCCTATTTATTATTTATTATTTCAATATATTGAGTTATGAAACTACATTTTGCTCTTTGCTGTACATATACTCACACTAATACGATTATATAATAGAATAGAAATGCTTCTCTGTATAGAAGAAAAATATTTGGATAAATCCAGCACAGGCGCTTGCATTAAATGAAGCGATATTTTCGGCAGTTGTGGTAGTTATTCTAAAACTAAATAAAGCGAAATATATATTTGCTGTTTTTGGATCTGCGTGAAAGGCATTCCGAAAATATTATTAGAGTTCCAGGAATTTTTTTTATCAGTATTTTTTAGTGGGACTACAAGGAATGAACCCTACATACGCCTGACATAGTAAAGTTTTTTGGCAGCTCAGCTGTTTTGTGTGCTTTATAATTCAAGCACGAAAAATGCTTCACAAAACGAACTGGTATTTTTACGCTTCCTACACATCCGGTTTACTAAATTTTCCGCTTAATTTAAAAAAAACTAAATTAATCACAAACTGCACGAAATGGATTTTGATTTCAAGGCCCATTTTTCGAAAAAGGCCTCAACATCCTTAATACCATGTTCAGACATAGCCCTTAATTGCGCAATTAGGGCGTTTTTCGCAATAAAGATCTTAACTGACCACAATTTATTATACAATAAGTCAATTAGTAAATTGAGCAATTAATAGTTAATTGTCTCACTAATTGCGTCAAACTCGAATTGCAACCCTGGTCATCGTGTATTTTTTTAACACTGATAATTTTTAATCAAAAATCAATAGCAGTGACTAAGAGGTCCCTATTTCTATTATATGCAAGTAAAGTTTCTTTTAGACCAAAATTTTCATCTATTTTTAAAATTTACTACCACGAATATTCACGAAATAAATAAAAGCAATTTTTTTTTAGTTGTCAAATCATAATTGAGTAAGCTAAATTGAGTATGTGTGAACAGTAGATTTAATTGCGCAATTAAAACTAAATTGACTCAATTAAAAAGGCATGTCTGAATACGGTATAACGCAGTGCTCAATTGTGTTACCATTCACAAATGTTTTTGTAAAATTTCAGTATTTCAGAAATGACAAATTGAGTTGAGCAAACAACTTGATGTTAAGGTTAAGGGGTGTGGTGGGACCAGCTATTAAATTAAGTTGGTTTTGTTGTTGTTGCCAGGATTTTTACGAAGTCAATTTCTTTGATTTATTTGGGGGTACACATTTTGGAAATTCTCTGTATTTATTTCTACTCAAATAAGCAGGCAATTCTCTCTGTAAATTTGTAGATAAATTAAGAATATTTGAACAAAAAAAAAAAAAAAGCTTTCATACTAAAGTTCTTTTTTTATTATTATTTTAAAATTTTTCTCTTTGAGGTTGTTGCTTATTATTGTGAATATGTTGTTTTATTTTCGTGAGGAATGTTAGTGGGCTTTAATTCTTGTTTCCCTTTGTACTTGTTTTACTAAAACAAAAACAAAAGAACAAAATATTATTTTATCGATTTTATTTTGGTGTAATTTTTTCCCGGATGCTGCAAGAAAACAAAAAACATACAAAACAAAAATCTTATGTATTCAATTCTCAATCATACCCAGGAATTTAGCTGAATTCGTCGTTAATACTGGTGGTGAGCGAAAATTTCTGATGCTGCTGTTGCTATTGTTGTTGTTATTGTTGTTGTTGTTGTAGCTGTAGGTAGGAGCTGTTATTATTGTTGTTTAGCA